>JACCKW010000165.1:0-65753 GCA_013623355.1 Fusarium bactridioides | reverse complement strand
GAGGAAGAGCGGGGGGAGGTGAGTAGCATGGAAGGGGGGGAAGGGATGCGAGGGGGGGGGGGGGAAGGGCAGGGAGATGGAGGTTGATGTTAATTGTTGCTGGTTTGATAGAGATGAGATGGAGATGAAGGACCTTTTGAGCAGGGCGACATGGCCTTTTTATCTTCATTCAACTACCTTATCAACTCGTGCTGAGCGCCATTCTTTCGGCGATTCCCACAAAGGGTTTTCATCTCGTCCCCGTATAAAGTTCATTCCTTCTCATGCAGTATCGTGGGTATGATCACCTCGGGAAAAGATATCCTCAATTCTCTGGGACTTTTTGTTGATCATCATCAAGTGCCTAGGGTGTATACATTGTGTCTAGCTGAGCTATGATAGGGCTGAAACTCAGCCCCCGCGGCAGTTACCCACGTCTACATGTCAGATACTGTCAGAAAATGCCTATGGCGGGTCTTGAAGCCTGCCATTGGCGAATCATCTGGCCGTGATGCCCAAGTCAGAAGGTTTGAGTCCAAGCGACCAGTCCTTTTGTCAAGACTGCACAGACCACTGTGCCGTTGGGCTGACAGTATAAATGTTCGCCTCAACGATTACTAAACGACGATACTTTCAAGAAGGATCATTGCTACGTCACTCAACAAAGGTGCGAGGTTGAGTACTCACATGTTCATCTCGTAAACGCACTGCTACCAACCCGTTCTTAATTTGGATAATTCTCAAGTTCCAAAACCGTATAGGCCTATAGTGTTGCAAAGCTGGTATATCCTGAAGTTCCATTTAGGCACAGGTCAACACTACTAGATATGATCTACGGCCGGCAGTTGCGACAGCTGAAGGGCGTCGAACAAGCTGGCATGAACTGGATAATGTTTTCCGCTAGGTGCTACACCCTGCCGGCGTGAACCCCTGCATCGCAGGCTACCTCCAATGTTGACCATGCCAAGGTCGAACCTATATCCAGTAAGATACCGATCGTTTTCGTCTTCGCAAGTTATTCCATTCGTGGTCTATCCTACACAGAACAGGAAGTTGTATGCAACAAACTGGAATGACCACATTTCTGCTGACATCAGATTGTGTCCTGCGTGCCCGAACCGTGTTCTTTAGAGAATGAAGCAACATGCGGTCGCATTCGGACTTTTCCAAGATGTCCTCTGTAGATTATTTATCAGATGCCGAGCTCTTTTTATTCCGGATGACTTCTATGATTGGATGGTCCGCTTCGTCTGCATATGATGGCCTGTTCAATTTCTCTTTTTTGATTGGTCTGTTCGTTTAAACCTCTGTCCTATTGGCTTACTGTTTCAATGCGGCTTGCATTATTCTTTTCGGATCCATGTAAGGCTAAGCCCTGTGCTCCTTATTCAGTATTCACTGACAAAGGCTGATAGGGTCACATTGAGAGTGATATCGTAATTTCTCCTGGTCTAAATGTCTTGATCGCGATATGTCTAGGAACAGCACAACTCATCAACTTACCCGAGTGTCCCATATAAGGTAATGGTCAATAGCTACCATATCAGAGTCCCTACCTTTGAGCGTTGCTCATACTGAATTTCTAACCGACCATAGTACGCTCGAGCATCCTAAAAGCATCAACTGTCCTCCGCATCCTCGCCTTCACTCTCACTAACATACACATACGCCCTCCGCCATATGACCTTCCCCTCCTTGGGATCCATGATGACAGCATAATGCGTCTCCCCATTCCTAATCATATCATTCTGCAAAAACTTGACCACATCCTCATTCGTCACAACGTCATTCCGCAGCTTGTACCTTCTTCTACAAGCCCGAACACATTTCCTCCATAACTCATCCAAGTCCTGCTTTCTCTCAAGTGAATACGCTACCAAGTCTGCCATGCCCGTTGGATCTTCGCCCTCTGCAAGCTCTGCCGCGGCTTGTTGGAGATGCGCGGGGTTGTCTTCGTCTTTGGCGTCGTGGTTGTAGGCGGTAAGGAACGTGTCGGATTGGCGGATGGATGCGCTGTGGTTATCTTTCTCGATGATGAAGACGCGGTCTGGTTGGCAGAGGATGAGATATGCGGCGGTTGAACTGGATGTCGAGAGTTTTGTAAGGACTTGTTGTACATATTCGTCCTGCAAATCGGGGCTGATTTCGTCCGTCTCGTGTGTTTCATCAGACTGTTTCTCCGATATCGTAGAGTCACCAAGTACAATTTCTCTCAGACTGCTTGATATCGACTGCCGCTGCCCAAGAACCACCATCGCCTGGTTGTATCTATAGGACAGTCGTTGCCGAAGAGTCTCTTTGGCGTGGTGCGGTCTGAAGTTCAAACTCAAACTCATGCCTTTTCGCACTCCCGTCAGAACTCCAATGTACCCAAGATACCCAACCGTTGTGGCAATAACTGGACCTCCGGCCGTGCGGACAAAGTCGAGTTCGACGATGATATTTCGTAACGGATGCATGGCCCAGTCGAGAGTCCGAAAATGGAGCATCCGCGTCGCGTTCCCACCAGAATCCGGATTGATTGTTCTGACCCCGCCGCTCGTGCATCCCAGCATAAGGTCCAGGAGAACGTTGAAGGCAACGAGGATGTGCATGGGAATGCCAATCGCTTTCGAGATACCGACCAATTCCGCATTTTCCTCGTCTGAATGAACGCGTCGCATAAGCAGAGGTGAGATCGCAGCCATTATTTTCCCGGCGAACTTGCCAACGAGTTCATCGAGGAGGGCGTAGAACAGGGAGGGTAAATCGCACGAGTCCACAGCGGTCTTGAAGTGCGGAACGACATGATCGTAGCGGGTCTCGGGAGGTAGAGATAGATCGATGGTGAATTTTGGGATTTCTCGATGTCCCGACATTTTGAAATGAGATGATGACGGAAAGTTGAGATTGCGCCAGAAGCCGGAGAAGGAGAATTAAGTTTCATGGGCAACTCCAATGGAGGCGTGGATGCCTAGAGCTGTCATGGCAGCTGGCGCACATGACGTAAGCTGTCGTAAATGCGAGGCTTAACAAACGGGCACTGCAAGTTTTGTGATGCAGTTTGTACATGCGCCACGACGAACAACACCCGAAATGTTGTCTGTTGACTTCTGGAGGAGGAACACATTATCAAGGTTTGGCTGGTATTGATTCAATGACACTGCTCCACGTGTTGTTTATTTCCGAGCTGTTGGGTCATGGCATGGCTTCTATTTCTGGTTATTTCCAGGATCGGGGCCGGGCCGTTCAGCTCCGAGCTGACTCTATTTATAGCCTGTCCAACCAAAAAGCCGTTCGAAATTTGAAGTGGATGTCAGTGATGCTGAAGTGGGGTATCGTCCATCCAATCAACGCAAGACCTGCGACTTGCATGCCGGGCCTAGTTGACCTAACCTAGAGCTTGATAATATGTCAATTTCCTCAATTTACTTCTTTATAGGACGATCAAAAGGCAGGACGATGGTAAAACTATGCTGGCTACTCTTTGGGATCTTAGAATCCTTTTTTGCTAACTGTCCAAGTTATGTACATGTCCCAAATCGCTGATGCCACCAGTATCAACAGTCTTTAGTTGAGACATTGCATGATCACCAAGCTTTCAGACTAATTGAGGCACTTATTGCAAACTATTCATTGCCAATCTCAAACTTGGACAATGCTCAATTACACAAACTGCTCCGTGGTACAGAGGAACAGTTTGGAGACAGCTATTCGCGCCATCAAGCCACGCAAACCAAATCTTCCGAAAGAGTGTAGGGCAGCGATTGCTCAATGGGTAATGGAACGTTGCGTTGTAAAAACGTGACGTGACAATTTAACTGAGTTATTTAACTTCAAGCATAATACTTAAATAAATCCCCGCAAGTCCCATGCCTCCAGCATCTTTGCCGAAGTCAGGTGATGCTGATATCTGTTCATTCCCGAGCTGATGGACGCCAAGACCGGCCTCACTGCCGCGGGATTCGTCTGTGCTGACGTTTTCATTTGTAAATTTCGTACAAGTCAGGTGCTATTCTGAGCCTCAGATGATTGCAAAACCATTCTCTATGTCACAGCGGAAGCTTTGTAGAGTAACAACAAACAAGCGGTGCAGGCAGCAGCAGCGAGAAACCATGGTCTTTTCTGAATCACCCTACCTTTATTTCTCCTATCATGGGAAAGTCCGGTGGTGATCCCATGACGTGATTTCCCCACAGAAAAACACACCCCACGGAGAATAAACATCGCCCGCTGGGATAAACCATGCTCACCGGTCCGGCGCTCTTCGGCCCAATACTCTAACCCCCCTGGATTCGGCCCTTTGGTTATATCCGGGGAGCCTCACCTTGACGGGTAAAAGGTGAAGGTTGTTCTATTTAGCCTTGTTCCCCGATAGGATAACGGTGATCCGCTGCGCAGAATTGGAAGGTTTGAATATCGTGTTGTCGTGGTTTCGGAAACCCTCATGGGACTTGTAGTCAGGACTCCTTTTTGGAGGATCCATTGGACATGGAGCCAATAAATAGATGATTGAGGCCGCGTTGAAGGAGAAGAGCAGATCAACTCATTTGGGGGTTACAATACATTCACAATATGCTTGGGAATAAGTATGCTTCTCATCTCCTATGGCCTCGCGGTAGTAAAGTAGAGCTGATCCATAACCAGATCTTTCACTGTCAACGGGGCGGCCTGCGAAGCTGAGGCTCTGGTTTTGGCTCTTATCACCTCTCTTGGAGGCTTTCTGTTTGGCTATGATACTGGTGAGAGATATCCAAACCTTTGAAATAACTGAGTCTGACATAAAATAGGTCAAATCTCGGCTATGCTTCTATTCAGAGACTACGTGGATCGTTTCGCTCAAACAGACGATGACGGCACTAAATACTGGGTCCCCGCTATCCAAGGTATCCTTGTGTCTCTTATGAGCATCGGATGTCTCATTGGAGCCTTGTCAGGATCCTAGTAAGTCTCCCATATTAAATGAAGGAACTGTCAGTCTGTCTATTAACATAACGACTCAGCACTGCAGATTGGTACGGTAGAAGATGGAGTCTCACCATCTTCGTCGTCATCTTCCTCCTCGGCAACGTCATCCAGATCACAGCCATGTACTCATGGGTCCACATGATGATAGGCCGTCTCATCGCGGGTCTCGGTGTCGGCGCCCTCTCCATCGGCGTCCCTATGTTCCAGAGCGAGTGTGCACTGCGAGAAATCCGCGGCGCTGTCGTGTCGTCATATCAACTTATGATCTGCTTCGGCATTCTCATCTCCAATATCGTCAACTATGGCGTGCGTGGGATTGAAGATAGTGATGCGTCGTGGAGAATCGTCATCGCTGTTGAGATGGCTTTCTCGATTCCTCTTGGTCTTGGGGTCTTGGCTTGTCCTGAGTCGCCGAGATGGCTTGCCATGAGGGAGGATTGGGATGGTGTGAGGGCGTCGTTGGCGAGATTGAGGGGGATGATGAGTGACGTGAAGAATCCCATTGTTGAGGATAATATTCAGGAGATGAGAATTCTGCTTGAGGAGGAACGAAAGGTTGGGCAGTGTAGTTGGTTGGAATGTTTCGGTGTGCGCAATAAGGGACCGAAGGTGCTGTACCGAACACTCCTTGGAATGGCTGTTCAGTTCTTCCAGCAGTGGACCGGCGCCAACTACTTCTTCGTAAGTCAACCACTGCCATTCTGCGACAAAACCTAATAGGAGATCAGTACTACGGAGCCACCATCTTTGAGTCTGCCGGCATTGACGACCCTATCCTCGTCCAACTAATCCTCGGCGCCATCAACGTCGGAATGACCTTCTTCGGCATCTACTCCGCAGAAAGGTTCGGTCGTCGCTGGCCCCTCATCATCGGAGGCTTGTGGCAGACTGCTTGGCTTCTGATCTTTGCGTCCGTCGGAACAGCTATAGACCCCGAGGACAGCAGCACCAGTGGCATCGTCATGATCGTTTCCGCTTGCATGTTCATCGCCTCCTTCGCTGTCAGCTGGGGACCACTCGGCTGGGTCGTTGTTGGGGAAGTCTTTCCTCTGCGCACTCGTGCCAAACAGGCTTCTTTGGCTACGGCAAGCAACTGGCTTGCAAACTGTAAGTGCCGCATCACAAATCTAGGGTGCTAGTGCTGACATGCATCAGTCCTCATCAGCTTTCTGACTCCCTTCGCTGACGCCGGTATCTCTTACGCTTTTGGCTACGTGTTTGCCGGGATGAATCTGATTGGCACTGTCATCGTATACCTCTTCCTATACGAGTCAAAGACTCTTAGTCTCGAGCATATCGACATGATGTACTGTCTGCCTGACCTCAAGGCACGGGAGAGTGCGAAGTGGACGCCGCCTGGGTATGTCAGCCGCGAGAAGAAGGATGAGTCTTACTTCGAGGAGATGGCGAGTGGGAAAGATGTAGAGAAGGCTGTTATCCATAGTGACAGCGGGGTTGAGTGAGATGAACTAAGGAGGGATAGCCTTTGAGTGGTGGAAAGGTAAATACGAAAATTGTGTTAGATAGATGGATAGATTTAGGAGTTTGTATATAGATATATGTATTTGAGCTTGAAGTAAACAAATCCATTCTTGCTTTTGACCTTCCGGTTTCACTTCATTTTTCTCACGCCGATGCATTTTTCTTCCCACGGGCGAGGAACTCTCGGATGACATTCTCAGCTACCTGAGCAACATCATTCTGATACCCATCCCAAGCCAGAGAGTTATTCCAGTTAATACTACCAACGCTGAAAACAGAACCACCTCCGTTCGTCTCATAGTATACCATGTCGCTCCTCACAAGAGGTGACGTGGAGCCAAGGGTTCCGATCATGGGGAAGATGAGCTCCTCATTGAACAGCATGAAATGACCATCATGTCGCTCACTTCGAGCAAGTAAAATGGCATTAGCCGGGCTCCCAATCGCGACATCAAGACGATCGAGCTCATCGCCACTTGCGCCCCCAGCAAGGCCCTTTGTTCCAAGGAGCTTTCGAGATTCTTCGTTGAGACCTTTCCAGAGCCACTCCAGTGAAGGGTTGTTGAGAGCTTCGTCGGTTGGAATGAATGGTCGACCGGGTCCTTTACCTGAAGCACAGCTGCCGATGCCCCAGAGCTCGTTGGGCGGACGGCCGATTGAACGCCAGAGACCACCGAGTTGGCCATTTAGTGCGTGATGGCGCTCGCCTGGGGGGTTCTCATGAGTTCGGGCACCGACATCAGCGCGTCGGACTTCCATGCGATGAGGTCGCTTGGGGTCCGTAACTGATTTCCACTAAAAGAACGTCAGCTTTGTATTAGTTATACGATAGGTTACTGACATAGAAGCCGTTGCCGCCGGCATAAATGAGTGACCCTCCATTCTTGGCATGTCCCTCGTAAGCATCAAGAGACTCTGCAGAAGGATATTCCGGATGAGAGCCAGAAATGACGACATCGTATTGAGACAATGCAGCACGACCGCGGAGATGAAGATCATGGTCTGTGAGAATATCGTAAGCGTCACCGAAATGCTTCTCAAGAAATCCAACCATCAACAAATCAGCCGAGAACTCTCTCGGTCGCTGAAAACCCCAGTGGATATAATCCGGCCGCACATTCAGGATCGGTCGTTTAGTGGTACTGTACACCACACCTGAGCCATCGCTGTGAAGATCGTAGATAGCAAGACCAAGATCATGGCGTCGCACCATCTTGTAATAATTGTCAGACGCTACGAGCTGGACACCTTCGGGGAATGAGATATGTGTTGACTTGGTCTCGTCATACATATGTTCATTCGCATACGCAAGGTACGTAAACGTCGAAAATACAAAAGCAATCTTGGCTTGCGGTCGGACATCTTTCGGCCGAACGAAGAAGACAATTGCATCTTTTAGATCTGACTCTGTATCTTGAACTTCGATCGCATAAGCGCCTGAGCGCAGATCAGAAGGTACGGTGAACTCAAAGTCAGTATCCCACGCAGCGTCATCAAGATCATCGTCGTGAAAGTGAATAGCACCGAAACCATACGTTGCTTCCTTCCAGCCGAGACCAATGATCTTGTGGTCCCAGTCACGTCCGCGAATAGCGCGCGTTGGCGCATTGACAAGAACGCCATCGAGCCCAGAGCCAGAGACATCGAAGATCTCATCTGTATCGATCCCAACAGAAAAGTCGTACCGTGCGATGTCCTAGGCTTTTCGACCCAAGGCTTTGAAGCGGGGAGCTTCGATGCGTCCGTTGAAGAAGTGCACTGGGAGTTGCGAAGTAGATGTTGGGCTGGCTGCTGTAGTAGCTGCAAAGTACATAGGATTACCAGAGTCAAGACGAGGAGTGCTGGAAAGAGATGTTTGAACGGTGGTAGACGAAGGAGCAGTTTCGTTTCCAGAAGCAATGTGAGTGAGCTGCAATTGAAACGCCTTCGCTTTGAGTGTGATGCAAACATGGAACCATCGACGTTCTCGGGCTGCTGAAGAGATTTCCTTGATCTCGACGCCATTGGAGGTACCAATCCACACAACAAGCTGATTGTCTCGATGAAGAAGAACAGCTATACCAGCGCTCTTGGTGGCGCCAAGGTTGGACAAAATAGCCTGGGGATGAGGAGCATTAAGCATCCAAGGCTGAACATAAAAGTCAATCTGAACACCTTCAGACTTGCCTAATAGAGGTTCTCTCCTCCACGCATCAACAACAGCGTAGGAACCAGGATGCGATGCTTGGAAACGACCAGTCAACTCGCCTTTGAGACCGTGCTCGATGACTTCTTTGGCAGGGGCTGGAGCATGGGGCATGTCGAGGCCTTGAAGGAATCTGACGAGCTGGTATTTGAGCTTGGGCTTTGTAGAGGAGATCTTGGATGGTTAGTGGCGAGGTTACAGGGAAGGGGATGAGGCTTGGATACCTTGATGTGGGCTGTTTCGCCGGGGGAAACTACCCATGGGTCTACGTAGCCGGTGATTTCTTCTTCATCGTGACGAAGTGCAGGGCGGACGGGATATTGTGAAGCAACCATATTGGTAATTGATGTTTGTGAATGAGAAATTAGGCTCAAATATTCAGAATATTATCTGCTGGGCTTTGTCCTCTGAGTATCTTATTGCACCGCATTATCGAGCCTCTTGATGCATTCCTATATAATTGTTTGGCTGGAGGTGTAATTCCCGTCAATCCATAGCTTCATCAGTTTCTTATTTCCCGATCGAGTAGTCGTGCTCTAGCGCCCTGCTAAGGATGTGATATGCGGAGAAGTATTCCGAGCCTCTCGGAAAACTCTTGTATTCTGGTTGGACAAGAATATTAGACAGTTCACCAACGAAACTGCTTTAACTTGAGTAGGAAATATCCTTATCTCCCTTCGGCTCATTGTATCTCTTTTTGCTGATCCACGAGGTTGGATTTAATTTACGCCAAGACGCCAGTTCTCTTGAGATTAAGGAGATGATTACGGATGATGATATCCCTGGATACCAAGTGGACGGACTGTTCGCTAGCGATAAGGATGGCTCCGCCCCCGCATTGTGTTGTCCCCTAACTTCTGGAGCTATTCTCCAAATCGGGATATTTCTCATTTCTATTACTCCAGCATCAACTGTTCGGATGAACGGCTTTGTACTGAGAAGTGACGTCAAGACTGATAAGGCCAAGGGTCCAGACATCAAGGACATGACATAGAGAATAAGAAAGCTACGAATTAGAGCTACGAGAGATAGTCAAGATAGATCAATCTAGCATACTAATTAGACTTTGCCGACAGATATAAAAGGAGAGGAGAATCTATCGTTAACACCAATTAGTCAAAAACTTCACAACAGATAATCACCAACTACTTTTCTCCATCTTTCAAACCATGCCCACTCAGAGTCAGACCACTGCCAGCATGGCAGATCAGATCGAGGCAATCCCCGGGACGGTCCACTTGGTCGACGCCCAGGGAAGCATGGACTCGCAGCACGCCAAAGGAGCCGAGCACGACATTGTTCTCGTCCCAGCTCCGTCGGCTCATCCAGATGATCCGCTGAACTGGTCGCCAAGAAGGAAATACCTCTCTGCATTTTGCATGGCAGCGTATGTCCACTTCTCTTGTTATCGTGTTGGGGTCCACTGACGTGATGTAGATATGTGCTTGTCATCGGTATCTGCTCTTCTGCGCTGTATTCAACTCTGGGACCTCTGTCGGAGTCTACTGGCCTGAGCTATAATTATTTGAACTCTGGAACAGGATACATGGTATTCACCTCTCTCAACTTCAGGCATTTAGTGACAGTCTGACATGTTGATAGTTTCTCTTCTTCGGTTGGGGCTGTATCATCTGGCAAGCAATCGCCATTCAGTACGGCAAGCGCCCTGTGTATCTGTTGACGACATTGGGCACTTTGGTAAATATCCGAGTCTGTCTGACTAATAGCTTTGAAGCTGACAGGAATAGGGCGTCATGGTCTGGCAGCCTCACGTCAAGTCAAACGGAGAATGGATCGCGACCAAGATTCTGCAGGGCATCTTTGGTGCACCGATCGAGTCTCTTGCGGAAATCACAGTTTCAGATGTTGTAAGTAACTACTTCTACAAACCAACGCCGTGTCATAGACTTATACAAGTGTCGCAGTTCTTCACGCATGAACGCGGCAAGTTCATCGCTCTGTATGCTCTCGCACTTGGCTACAGCAACGGCATCGCTCCGCTCATCATGGGCTTCATCAATGACGGCCAGGGATATCAATGGGTCTTTGTCAGTACTCCTTTTTCAATTGACAAGAAACAGATATTGATAGACAAAAAGTACTGGTGCGCCATCTTTTGCGCCGTTCTCCTTCTGATCATCTTTTTCTTCATGGAAGAGACCAAGTTCGATCGAGCAAAGTACACGACAAGAAACCACATCGAGGGACAGACCGTGTCTACTTCCAATCATACATCAACCGACCCTGATACCAAAGACGATCTCGATACGAAGCATGAAGTTGAGCAAGACCAAGTCGCTACTACCACTCTCACCAACGTCAGCGCACCCAATGAGATCTTTGATCTTGACAACACCGAGATGAGCAAGAAATCACGCATGTCTCGCCTTAAGCCCATTGAACGCAAGAACCTGAAAGGCGACAACAGACTCATCAAGCTCACCAGTCGGCCGATTCTCCTCCTCGCGTTTCCCATCATCTCATACGCTGGTTTCATTTACGGCTGCAACATTGTCTGGCTTTCAGTTCTGAACGCGACTGAGTCTATGGTTCTGTCGAACAAGCCTTATAACATGTCTACCTCGACAGTTGGGTTGACATTCATCGCTCCACTCATTGGAACAACCTTCGCGTAAGTACCCGATTCTCACAAAGTGAGCAGACCCCAGGCTGACAGAAGCTAGGTGCATCTACACTGGAATCTTTGGCGATAAATTCATCATCAAGATGGCACGTCGAAACGGGGGCTTCATGGAAGCTGAGCACCGACTATGGCTATTCCTCCCCTCTCTCATCCTCATTCCCTTCGGATGCATTTTGTTCGGCGTTGGAGCTTACTACGAGGCGCATTGGTTCTCAATTGTCTTTGCCATGGGCGTCATCTCCTTCACTACGACTGCCGGTTCACAAATCTCCATCGCGTATTGCATCGATTGCTATCGTGATCTCGCGAGCGAAGCTTTAGCAACTGCCATCATCATCCGAAATACAATGGCATTCGGTATTGCATATGGGTAAGCACACAAACCCGACTCAATGATTATGGAATTTCGCTGATAATGTTAGTGTCACTCCTTGGGTTGTCAACCTGGGCTATCAGAATGCTTTCATCCTTGGTGCGTTCGCTGGTCTGGCACATAATCTGACAATTTTCCCTGTTATGAAATGGGGTCGGGCTTTGCGGCAGCGGAGTGCGGAGAAGTATTGGAACACTGTTAAGGAGGGAGCGGACTTGGACCTCAACCATTGACATTCTGTGTCTTATGCCTGGAGCTAGTGTCATATGGAATGGGGACGGGCTCACTGTCATACGTAGTATTGCTAGGTATATACAGCACAACAAGTTATTAGTAATATAAAGCACTACTAATGCCGCCAGAGAAGTCAGACTTAGCCAAGCCGGTCGTTGCGTGAAACTAAGGGCCTGCGTAAGAGGTAACCGTTGGCCCTGCCCAGTAGAAACAGTTTAACTGAAAATCACTGGCGGTCCGATACACTCCAGGTTAAGGGCGCTGGGCAATGATACAACGGCGGCCCCAACCGTTCTCGACCGGTCCACAGCGGGTGTCTGTAGGTGCATTCAAAAAGGTGCTGGCATACTTAATATGCAGACCGTCCCACCAAGCCTCAGGCAATCTAGTTTCGCAGGTATTGCCAGGAGCCACCATGACAATGTAAGGCAGCGGGCTCGAGAATGGCTGATAGTTGCCGCCTTACCCTGGAGAACATTCAGTCAGACAGGCACTATAGGCATATAGGTGATACGTACAAGGATCGCATCTTGGAAAACCTCGCTGCTCAAAGTTGTTACCCTTGATTATGAATTCCGAGCGCTCACGCCCTTCTGCGCCGAAAACAATACTGAAATAGTCACTTTGAACAGTCAATAATTGGTGTAGGTACCCATCGGGAGTTCATACCAGCTGATAGGTCCGTGACCATCGTTCCACTCGCAGCGTTTCTCCAGAGAGCCGCTGTTGTCGGAAACAGGGACAGCCACGACACCTGTAACCAGGGCTAGAAGAGAGACAATCGAAATACGCATAGCGAGGGAGGAATTGGTGGAAATAATGGTGCTGAGTCTTGTAGAACTAGAATGCGGTTTGTTGGACATCAAGCGGTACAGTTATATATATTTAAATCGTAACCTTTGAATAACTTGGCTCACCGCTATACTACATTATTCAAGCCAAGACCTTCTATAAATCTCCAGAGAATACCCTTTATCTTAATGCCAAGAGTGGATTTTACGGCATTCTAGGTATATCGTGTCACTTTAGGAACTTTTGTCTTCAGGGTTCTTTTGGCTGTACTTGTGATCAAGTGTACCTAAATTAGGCACAATATTCGGCAGTCCCCTTCGCCTAATTGTCTCCTCGTTGGATATGTAAGTCTGATTAGGTCCAGCTGAAATATTAATTATTAGTCACCTTGTTTTTATCTACTCCTCGGTTAGTTATCTTATTGCTATGAGAGAGAACCTCCGACAATACAACCCTAGGCTTACTGCCAAGAGAGCGACAATACCACTCTGGGCTTATTACTAAGAAGGCACAACTGGCTTTGCAAAAGCTCGCTTAATCCAGGTAAGTGACTAAATCTTATTGGCAGAGATTAAGGTACTGACTGACCCTTTAAGGCTATGGCGCTTATAAAATTTAACGAGTGTCGGGTATCGGGTTCTTTAGTATTAATGGCTACCGGGAACTGGCGATATAACGTCTCTTATGGTTTGATTCTCAAATTTCGAGGAAATGTTATTGGGGTATGAGAACGTGCAATCCTATATCGATGAACTCTGTGGATACTGAGTGTAGAACAAACGGGGAGATTTCAGTAGTAATAGGGAAAAAAACATATTTATTGATTAAACATTGGTTGATTGCAGACAAAGCACAGAAATACTCTATATTGCGTCAAGACAAATGAAATAGATGAGTGAAAGTTGGGTATCGTTGCCTCAAGCCAGAGACAAACGCCACCCTCAAAAGTCAAGAGACAAAACACCGCCGAGGTATCATCACAAGCATAAGCTCATGATTCATTAAACTTCCTACTCTTCATCCTTATCCTCTTCCTTCTTCCCATCAGCCTCCGCCTCCGCCTCCTCCCTCGCCAACTGCTCCTCAAGCTTCTTCTTCTTTTCCAAATTCTTCTCTCTCTTCTTCTTCTCAGCCTCTTGCCTCCTCTTATCGCGCCTCTCACCAACAAGATACCTTGAGTTCTTGATCGCCGGGAACACACCCTTCAACGCTAGCCAGAGGTGCGAGAAGGCTTCTTTGAAGTGTGTCTTGGTCTCGTTGTAGTTGGCGCGGGCGAGAGCAGCGCGCTTCTTGGTGCGGTAGGCCTTTTCGGCTTTGGCTGCTTTGGCGTATTGCTCTGATGCTTGGCGACGGGTTGTCATGAGGAGATGCTCGCTGCCGCAAGTGCTCACGGGACGGGGAGTGAGTTCTGTGGGGGCGATGTCGGTCTCGGACGATGCCTCTGTCTTGGACTTTGATTTGGCCATGGCGGAGAACATTGAGCAGATGTGATTATTTGCTGTACTAGCTTGATTGTGTCGGTTAACGAATGGCTGATGGGTGCGAAGCAAAACCGCATGAGACAAAAGCAAGGGGATCAAGTTAGTGGGTTTGCGGTTCTTTAAGAACCGGGAGAAATATTTCTAGACCTTGCATCTCTCCATTAGCCAACAACCAGATGTTCTAGTCTATGTAACATTGACAGGCTATCATTTATGCAAACAGGTCACTGTGTATGGATGCATTACACACTGCCTGACTTTCTAGAGCCAGAAGCAGAATTTGATCCCTGTAATTCAATGCATTGGTTACCCGAGCTGTTTTGCATAAAGTGCAATTAAACTCGTTGTGAGTCAAGGACCCCTATCGTAAAGAACAAAAAGGCTTAGGTAAATTTAGTGTACTTTAGTACACTTTAGGATAGATTTAGTGGAGCTTAGATTAGCTACCGACACCTTTTGCTCAACATCAGACGTTTCTTGCTCCCGAGGAGAGCATATCGTCCTCACTGGGGCTATAGTGCATGAGTTTGCTACGCACGGACGCCATGCCATTGGCAAATCAGTCAGTGGTCTCCTTGCTGAAACTCCAGTAAAGTCAATAGTCAAGCCCAATATCATATAACGATGATATTTGTAGAAAGTGGTGACAGGACGTTGACCGTGCCGGGGGGCGGGGCGGGAATCAATGCAACTGATTGGAGACCGCCCGCTCAACAATTTTATGCCGGCAAGGTTACTGGCATTTAGGAGGCTCAGCACGTACTCCGTACATTGCGCACCAAAAACAGTAAGCTTGAACTGTAGTTGTTTGTCATCCAACCATCCAACTCTTGGTATTTCCTAATTAGGCAGTATTGGGAATTCACGCTAACAAACAGTAGAGGGAAGATGTTATGTTAGAAGGCAGATACGACCATTTTCGAATCGTGCGTTCCATTGATTCATTTACTATCGTGCTTCAAATCACATAGATCAACACAAGACGTACTAGTCTACACGACCCAGTTTCTTGCCGAACCCTACTCCTCGTGATGCTTAGGCCAGATACGTCGACGCGCCCACTCACGAACACGCTTTCCAATGAAGTACATGACAATACCCAGGGCGCTCAAAATACCACAGATAATAGCAAGAATGTTCATAGCACCATCATATCCAAGGGATTGAATCGAAGGCACGGTTGCGTAGCCCAACCCGAATGAGACAAAGCCTCGACCAGCGCAAACAACGAGAAGAAGAGGCCCAGACTTGTTGGGGTAACTGTCCATGACGAAAGTGATTCCGACCAAGTTCGCACCGAGGAAAGAGAAGAAGCCGAGATGATATGGAGCCACGATGGCGACCCAGTGATAATCGTTGGGCGAGGCGGCTGCGTGGCTGTAGACAATCGCTGAGATGATCAAGACAAGAAGACGATATTCGGGCTGTATCAGTCAGTATGCGATCTTCAGACTCGGAAATGGGGTGTTTACCTCGAAGACGCCCTTATTCCGTCGACTCATGAATTTGCTTTGCAGATAATATCCGAACCATATCCAAGCAGCGGGACAGCAAGCAGACAATCAATGATCTGAACAAGCTGCACATATCCCAGAAGCTTTCCGTCAAAGTTGTAAGGCGGTTGTACCAGAATTTGAGCAAATGTTGAGGCCTGGTAGATGTAAAGACCTAGGAAAGCACCATTGAGGATAAAGATCCAGAAGATAGGCGGCAGGATGAGAGACAGCCCGACGTCTTTGTAGAAGGCGATAAGACTCTTCCAGTCTGTCTTGCCGTGGAACAACTTTATGTCATCGCGCCATGTTCTCTCGCCGAACTTGTCGGGCTGGAGAACGACCCCGTTGCGGGTTGTGACTTGGTACAAAATCTCGTTGGTACCTTCGCGGGCTACATTGCCATTCTT
This sequence comes from Fusarium bactridioides, assembly GCA_013623355.1. NCBI lineage: Eukaryota > Fungi > Ascomycota > Sordariomycetes > Hypocreales > Nectriaceae > Fusarium > Fusarium bactridioides. Next base: position 49,733 of record JACCKW010000165.1, on the reverse strand, counting down.
GTCGAGCCTTAGATGGACAGCACCCTCTGCTCATGGTTAGTATCGACTAATGAAAAGAGGGGTGAAAGCTTACCTGTCGCGTCTTCGGGTCGGTCGTAGTGAGTCTCAGCGAGGAAGAAGAAAGACATAATCATCGTAAAGCCGTTGATGATGGTCATGATACCATACCACCAAGGCAATCCAAGCGATGGAACGATGTACGTAGTCGCCGTAAACAGCGCAGCAGTAAGCGTATTCTGAACACCAACAAAATAAGACAGTTTGACACCATGTTTATGCAGAAAGTGAATCTCCTGCACGATCAAAGGCGCAAGAGCCTCGCTCTGCCCAGCAGCCAGACTGAAGATATTCTGCCCCGCAATATGGCTCGTAAACGACTTTGAGCAAGCACACCAGATTCCAGAAACCGTCAGAAGCAGCAAGGAGAAGAGAAAGACAGGTCGGCGGCCGATGGCTTTGGCGAGAGGCATGGAGAGCAAATTGCCAATTCCCATGAAGAGCGTGGGGTATGTAAGTAAATCGCTGACACGCTTGGCATTGTCGTCGTGATAAAGCGCGTAGAGCTCTGGGGCTACGGAGCCGAGACCGGAGGTTCCTAGGACTGAGATGCCGGAGTAGAAGCCGACGAGGAGGATGATAATGTACTTTCGCCAGATGGGCAAGTTAAGAGGATCTATCAAAAAGTGTGAGTTGGTGATAATTAGAAAGAATGGTATGTTTTGCTTACCTTTGGGGTCAGGACTAGGCGTCGGGACGAGAACAACAGTTCCATCTTGGTACAGATTGACTGTCCCAGATGCATCATGAGTTTCGTGGTGAGGCGTCTTGATGATATCCTCGACAGCATCGACGTCAGGTTTCATACCGAAGGAATCGCGTCGCTCCTTGTCAACTGGATGAGTTTTGATGTTCCCATGTATAAAGCAGCGACGAGACGAGGTTCATATCAATTGAATCGCCTCCGGGTCGGAGTTGGTCTGGACCTGCGTACTAAGTTAGTCTGATAGCGTAACGAATAGATTCCGATTGGTCGTTACACGAAGGGCTCTAAACGTGAGGTTAAGTTGCGGGGGTGGAGCCGAGTCTCCGAGGGGAATGAATGCGGGGAAGGGCAGAGGTTTACCGATCGTTTATTAAAATACGCTGTCTGCGCCTCCGTCGGCTCGGTATCTCATCATCCAAACACAACAACTCCAGATCTTCATTCCCCCTCAAACCCTTGTCACCGGAACCCGTCTTCATCTACCGGCATCACATCAACCCAATCATCTTCCCAAGCTTGTCCCCCACGTTTCCCGATCCCCATGCCCTCCCCAATGGATACCGAAGACAGCCCCGGGATCCCCAGATCCAGCAAACGGCGCCGTCTCAATTTCGCATGCAACTACTGTCGGAGTCGCAAAACGCGCTGCGACGAGCAGCAGCCCTCTTGTCAGGCTTGTATCCTCGCTGGAGTTACTTGCGTTACGGAGGATAGGCGCAGACCGGGCAAGGTGATCAAGAGACGAGAGGCGGGCAAGTCAACGGATGGAGGATCTGTTACATCAGCGAGTCCGTCGGAGTATGGACTGCAGACTGCGGCTGTGGAGAGAAGGCATTCTGTTGTTGAGCCGCGGACTATTGAGGTCGTTACTGGCCCGATTCGCGCGCGGTCACAGAGTCCGAGACCGTCGCAGAGTAGAGACTCTTCTCACACAGACACGATTAGCAACCCGCTGCCGATCTGGCGTCAGAGCGCTGGCACCACGTCTTTCCAGATATTGACGGAGTGGCTCGACCTGGCTTGTTTCCGGCTGAGCATTCCCTACCATTTTGGCTCGTATCCACCCTCTACTCTGAACCCGCCATCGCCATCTCAACTCGGAATTCCGATCACGCCGGAGACATGGGTACCCCAGACTTTGTTCGACGCCTATGCGAGGGAGATACATACGTTTTACCCTGTTGTGAGGCTCAACCAGGCTCGTGCGGATGTAGTGCAATCTCACCCAGGGAACTTGGCATCGCATGCTGTTGACATTGCAGCGCTGAGAAGTCATCTACTCTTTGCTGCAGGAGGATGTATCCTCCAACATGCTGAGCGAAAGCCTTACATGACTGAAACACTATCATTAGCCCGCAACGCACTGGGCCATCTCATCGGCAACGTATCATACGACACCATCGAAGTCCTCTTTCTATTCTCAGTATGTCTCCGCCTCAACGACGAGATCATATCAGCTTGGACAACGCTCGGTATCTGCCTTTCAATCGCCCACTCCCTCGGCCTCAACAAACCTGGGAAGAATAGGAATAAACCTCTGGATCTCGACGCCTGGAATCCAGCGTGGTGGGCTTTATACAGCTACGAGAAACTATTCTCGTTCCAGCTTGGATATGTGTCGACTATCTCGGATGATGCATTTGACACCTTGGAACTAGATGTTGTCAAGTCTACTGCGCTTGAGCCATCGCGTATTGCGTTATCGATGGCGAGTGTGTTTAGTAAAATGAGTCGTCGGTGTGCTACAGCAAGACAACTTGAGGAGAGGGCTAGTAGAAGGGCTCTTGAGGCGGTAGTCAGAGAGAAGGTTACTAGTACTGGAGAGGCATTTCTGATGTTGACGAACTGGGCTAATAGTGTTCCTGCTGGTATAAGGTATTTAATTTCACTTCAGACGCTATAGTTGCTAATATGGGATAGACCTACATCAGACTTTATGCGCGTACCAGAAAACCTGGGCCTCGTGTTATTCGTGTCTCTACACTATCACAACGCGTAAGTTCACCAGAATCAGCCAATGACTTGTGAAGCTAATCTTTTGCAGTCTCATCATGCTGAACCGCAACTCCCTCCTGATCAGCAAAAACGCTCTGCACATGGCAGTAGAGATCATCGCCAAAGATACACCATGGGAGTACCAGATCCGCAACGGCCAATCCATGGTTGCGAATTCCGCACGAAAGATCATCCATCTTCTCGCTGATAACGATGATTCGGCGTCGCATCTTTTCGCACCAGCTTACTTTCCGCTGCTTCACGCTATGTATGTTCTGGCTGTTCATATTTTGAAACAGCCGCATTCTCGTGTCTCCAAAATCGACCAAAGCGTGAGTTCGATGCTACCATATGAAAGCCATGATACTGACGTCGCTAGCTCCTTGTAACTGCTGCTGACTTAGTGCGCTGCTACTCTGTTGGCCTCGGTGAACAAGACCGGCTAAGCACTATTCTAAATGGCCTTCTTCGTGTCGTCCAAGAAGCTATGAAGCCTACCCCACCCAATGACAACGACCGCAACACTCCTGCGCTAAACTCATCAACCAGCCTGTCCGATCAGAATGTGACACCTTTGACCGATCAACAGACATTCATAGAGACTGTCGGCCAGTCAGATCCTGCACTCGCAAGCAATACTCATTTCTCGATGGACGAGGGCATACTCGATCCGTTCTCGGGTCAGCCGTTCAACATGCCGATACTACCTGATGAGATTGGCTGTGACTGGGCCGATTTTGAGAACTTGTTGCAGAGACTTGAGACAGAAGGGTCTTTGTATCCTCCTGATGAAGGAATGATTATTGATATATAGCGCATCAATCTGACAATCTTTGGTCTTTTCTGTCTAAACTTTCACCATTTTTGATCTTTTTTGCATTTCCACAAACAAACCTGTTTGACGCGGAAAACATACCGAAATAATCTTCATCATGACATTTGGATCACATCATACTTGAGTGTAACCTCTTGTAAGGGTTGTATAATTTACAACTATTTAAACCGATTAACTGGGTCAGTAAGTTTACAGGCCCGGAGGAACTGTTCCTGTATCCAGACGACTTTATCCCTATGCAGCCCACGACAGATAAGCTCGCCACCCTCCTTTGACAGCACTCTGATTAAGCTATTCAAGTGAAGCAATGCGTGCGAAGGGCCTTGAATCAGTATGTGTCGCTTATAATCAGAGAGACTCATTGCCTGGTCCCCTCTGAGATACTGGGTACGTATGACTTCATCCAAGTCTTGGTCGTGGTAGTTGGGGAATCTGATCGCTTGGTCCGCCAAGTCGTGCAAACCTCCGTGATTTCGGCGGTTGCCCAGGCAAAACGGCATGGACCGGCAGATAGAGTCCACCAACTGCCTGCCGTGATTGGGATCTGGGAAAGTGTGGTCCTTGGTAGCAATTAAGATAGTTTGCTGCAGCGCCTCCGAGGGCGACTTGGTAAGCAGATATAACTGCATCCGTAGGATCATGAGCCGGCAAACGCGCCATACGTTCCAGATGGTGGCGATCTGAACGGTCGGGTATATATCGCAGAACCCGAAGTAAGCAAAGGCGTCTTCTTGGGGTCTTTTATATGGCTGCCATGAGGCGGGCACTAAGTTAACCCAATCTAAGAGTTGTGCGTTAACGGACGAAGCGTCCTGCCACCAAGTTGCGAGGGTCAGACCATCCAGGTCATTCTTGGCCAGCCCGCACATAAAAGTGCATAGTCTCTTTTGTAAATCGGCAATCGAGAGCCCGATCAGGTCCAAGACTGCATTCGGGTTCGCTGGCATAGAATAGTCCCATCCTGCATCGAACCAAACATCCAGGCCCGAGGTGTCGTCTAGTTGTAGTTCCATATATGTCGACACATCGCAGTGCCGCAGGTAGCTCCTCAAGTATGCACGACAATCCGAGTCCGGGACGCTCCCGGCGCCATGTTCGAGCAACGCACGCGCCCCGTCCTGGTGGACGCGCATGGTATGCTGATGCATTGATCGAGCAGCGATACTCTCGTAGAAATGCATCAAGATAGCGCTGAGTACGGTAGTGTCTTTCAACCGCTCGAGGGGATCGTTGAGAGCTCCTTGTAGGCGACTTAGTGCCGTGGTAAAGGGAGGATGAGGCGTTCGAAAGCTGTTTGTTGGGGTTTTCCATAAGCTCCAGAGCTTCGTGGACACGGCGGCCAAGACGGTCGAGAGGACAGAATCCGGATGCTCCTTGGATACGGCAGGGGAAAGAGGCTCGAGGAAACCCTGGGTCGAGTGAAGGCTTCGTCCTAGGCCCGCGATCGATGTGAGGAAGAAGCAGACAGCAAATGATTCGTCGTCGGGGGAAATGGTTGCTGGTATGACAGTCTGACTTGTCCATTGTGGCGTTATCGACATGCGAGGGCTTCTGAACCGTGATGTTGGCGGGAGGACCTTTGCACCAGTGCCCTGGTCCTTGAACCGAATCTCGCCTGTCTTTTTCCTTGATTCGTAACCTCCACACACTCTTCGCAGCCGGAGGCATTCACAACAGCTTGGCCTGTCCCCGTCACATTTGACACGTCGTTTGCGACATGTCAAGCAGCCTTTTGATGGGCCATGGTTGACCATGTCTACACGCAATCAAGAGGACCGATCTATGTCGCTTAGTTAAGACTTGCCACGCGGCCGGTTTGGTTTGCGATTCGTCGGTCCAGGGCCTGAGTAAAAAACAACCTCAAGCGGAAATTAGAGAGTGTCGCGAATGAATCATGGATTGTTAAGTTTGAGTCCAAGTCTCCGAACTTGCGTGTAGTGTTTGCGATGGGAGAGGCGCAAGCCGTGGGGCAGAGGATCACAAAGCGACCAATCGCAAAGGAATTACCTTATTTGTCGTAGTCGACACAGTAAGCCTTACGGTTCCCAGGGGAAACACCAATCGCAACCTGGCTCGATACATGGATGGTGCATAATTGTAGGTATAGGTTGGTTCTGGGTTGCTCTCGCTGGGACGATTGCGAGAACAAGCAAATGAATATAAAAGGCAGAGCATCACCAAGAATATTACAACATGATCAATACCGCCATAAAACTCTACCCATTTTTCTCTACTATACACTTACTTCTAAGTCGCTTCCAAAATGAAGTCAACTTCCCTGTTCACTGCTATTGTCCTCGGGGTAACGATAGCCTCAAGCTCCATTCTTCCCCGCGACTCTGGGCCATCACTCTCTGCAAAGGAGCCAGAGGACCCCATCATCCTCTTGAGCAAAGATGAAAGCTTCCATTTTGAGCTGCTCTTCACCCTCGGAAACACCATATTCGGTGCCGGCGACGTCAACGACGTCTTGGCCGCAGCGAAACACATCAAGCCCGGGAACTTCACCAGCTGGCTCGAGACCTTCCACGCATTAGCAGAATACACCAAAGGTCAAGCCGAGGATGCGGACAATGCGTACGATCCATTGAACGTCCGGGAAGCCTGGTTCGCTGCATCAAGCTACTACCGTCAAGCCGACTTCTACAACCATGCGAACTGGACGGACCCACGTATCAATAGCTTCTGGCTCGGGCAACGCGCTGCGTTTGACAAGGCGCTTGCTACACTGCCCGTTCCTGGCGTACGTATCCAGATCCCGACCGACAACTTCACTATTGAAGCAATATGGTACACGCCCGCAGCCGACGCGGTCAAACGGCCGACCTTGGTTATCGGCAACGGATATGATGCTAGCCAAGAAGATTCCTACCACTCGTTCGTTGTACCAGCCTTGGCCCGTGGCTGGAATGTTATGACCTACGAAGGGCCAGGGCAGCCCACTGTTCGCCGCAACGATGACATTGGTTTCATCCCTGATTGGGAGAGGGTTCTTACGCCAGTGATAGACGAGTTGATGAATCGCAAAGGCTGCTTCGTCGATGAAGACAGGCTGGTCCTCGTTGGCATTTCAATGGGTGGGTATCTAGCTGCTCGTGCCGCTGCATCCGAGCCTCGGATCAAGACTCTTATTCTCAATGGCGGCGTGTGGGATGTCTATGAGGGATTCGCCAGTCAGTTGACCCCGGACATGAAGGAACTCTTCGCCGCGGGTAAGCAAGAGGAATTTGACGAGGCTGCCTTGCCGCTTTTGAATAGCCCACAGGCGCCTACAATGATGCGCTGGGGGTTAGAACACGGGTTGTGGTGCTTCAAACAGCATTCCCCGTACCTATGGCTCCAATCGCTTAAGCAGTACACTATTAAGGATGTGGTTGAGAAGATCGACGTACCCGTCCTTGTCGTCGATTCCGAGTTCGAGGGGTTCTTCGCTGGCCAGCCGGAGATTGTCAGGGACGCACTGGGCGATAGGGCAACTTACAAGTTCTTCAATGGAACAGCTGGATATCACGTCCAAGTTGGAGCCGGGCAGGAGTGGAACAGGTATCAGTTTGCCTGGCTAAATAAGATATTAGGATAAAGGTTACTTATATACAAGGTTGATTTACTATTTCTTCAAGAGATTCAGCAGGATGTTCAAGCTTCAAGATAAACATATATACAAAGTGAAAAGAATACCAGGAGAGGTTCTAAAGGAAAGAACAAACATCAGTTGCTGGGCCCGTTGGAGGGCCCTCCACGCGACAACATAATCTATTGATGTTATTTTATCCACGCGACAGACGTGATCATCATCAGATAGGGTGGAAAGCTTATCCTGGGCGATCGTATAGACAACCGTCTTTACTGGTGACTTCATTGTGGGACTACAGTAGCCCTGCATATCAGTAGTCGAGGTACTTTTGGTAATGATAATGTGCTAAAGTTAGACCTCATATTTCGGCAATGCGGCACCACTTAACTATCGAATCCCGGCGATCCTTTTTACCTGCATGTCCATTGAGTTATGTTATTGGGTTTTCCCTTATCTAGTCCAATTGTCTTCTCGCGCGAGAACGACAACAATAGTTCTCGATCTGGAAGGTAGTATCGGGTAATCAGTCTGTAGAACTTCAGGTTATCGATATATTATACGAGATTTGATGTATAAAGGTGAGTCTGGCATTCACATTACATATTATAGTTAGTTCGGTCCACCACTCTCAAGCATTCTGAGCTAAGATATGAATTGTATCGTGAGCTTTCTTCTCATCTCCTTGTGCCTGGGCATGGGCGAAGAGGTGCGCACTCCTCATGAAAAACGAAATACCCATGGCGACATCTGGATGAAAGGCGAGCGGATCGACCCGGACGCTCGTCTTTTCCTTCGAATCGGTTTAAAGCAGTCAAACCTTGAAGACGCGGACAGTTTCGTCTACAACGTCTCGCACCCGTCGTCTCCTGCATATGGCAAACATTATTCCAAACAAGATATCGTTGAGCTGTTTGCGCCGTCCAATGATACGATCGAGACGGTGCGCTCGTGGGTTTCAAGACATGGCGGTTCTTCAACACTATCGCGAGACAGAGGATGGCTGCGCGCCAACATGTCGGCTGTAGAAGCGGAGAGCATGCTGAACGCCAGTTATCACAAGTACCATCATACCCTCCAAGACTACTCCACACTGGCATGCGAGAAATACTATCTTCCTGAAATTGTTCGGCCACATGTCGATTTTATCACCCCTGGCATAATGCTTCTAGCGCCTAAGCAGCCTCGCATCAGCAGCAAAGTCAAGAGACAGGCACCACCAATTTTTCAACCTGAATCCCCGAGCCCGCCGTCGACAGGCACAACAAAGTGTGGTGATGCTGTCACTCCCGATTGCATACGAAAACTCTATAATATCCCAAATAACACATTGAACCATTCTTCTAATAGTCTGGGGATCTTCGAGGCAGGCGACTACTACGCCCAGGAGGATTTAGATATGTTCTTCGGCAAATTTACGCCTCATATCCCAAAGGGGACCCACCCTCACCTCGTTTCAATCGATGGCGGCTCTGCCCCGGTCAAACCAGCTGAAGCCGATGGAGAATCCGATCTCGATCTGCAGGTCGCTTACCCGCTTATATATCCTCAGTCCATCAAGTTATACCAAACGGACGACAAGGTGTATACTGTGAACGGCGCTGGAGGGCTATTTAACAACTTCCTCAACGCCATTGATGGATCATACTGTTCTTACGAGGCCTTTGGGGAGAAGGGTGACGATCCTGCTTTCGATGATGTGTATCCTGATACACAAACTGGTGGCTACACGGGCAAGACGCAATGCGGCATCTCGAAACCAACGAACGTGATTTCCATCTCTTACAGTAAGTCGGAGTCGGACTTACCTTTCTACTACCAGCAGCGGCAGTGCAACGAGTTCATGAAACTCGCACTCCAGGGCCATACTGTTCTAGTTGCTTCTGGTGATGCCGGCGTGGCGTCGCGCTCCTGGGATCCAGAGCCTAACGGATGTCTCGGCCCGAACAACACGGTCTTCAATCCCAACTTTCCCGGAAACTGTCCATACGTGACAGTTGTTGGTGGGACTAGATTACCTGCTGGCTCTTCGGCCCTCGATGCAGAAGTTGCTGCTTATCTCCCGCATCAAGACGGGTCAGACAGCACATACACTAGTGGTGGAGGTTTCAGTACCATCTACTCGATCCCAAGCTATCAGAAAGCAGCACTCGATGCTTATTACAAGCATCATGATCCAGGCTACAAATACCTTAGTGCTTTGCATAATGCGACACACAATGATACAGTCCCCATTGGTGCACATGGTGGCATCTACAATCGCATAGGGAGAGGCATGCCAGAGTAAGTCCATCGCTCCCGACCTACAATGATTCGCATGATTGACCTGCTTTGCTTTATAGTGTTTCGGCTATCAGTCAAGACATAGCAACCTACGTTGATGCTGAATACGGGCTCATAAGCGGTACCAGCGCAGCGACGCCTTTGTTTGCTTCCATTGCGACACTCATCAATGAACAAAGACTCAAAGCTGGAAAAAGCCCTGTCGGGTTCATCAATCCAGTCATGTATCATAACCCCCAAGTATTCAACGATATTACGAAAGGAAATAATGAAGGATGCGATACAAAAGGGTTCTCTGCAGTGCCAGGATGGGACCCGGTGACGGGGCTTGGGACACCAAAGTATCGGGAGTTGCTGCAGTTGTTCATGAGTTTACCTTAAGGAGTACCCAGGAAGTTCAATAGTAGGCTTGCACTATCTAGCATAGATATCACTCTCACCTAGTTCTATGTAGTATGCCAGGCCTTATTATAGAGGCTTATCCGCCATATGCAGCTCCTGCCAATTTATATGCTGTACAGATCCCAGCTCCGCCTGAGGCTCAAGATTATGGTGATGGTCTTACTTGGACTTAGTGCCCTGTATATCTTTACCTTTCTATTAAGCGCTATGTAAGTTGCTTGCTACTGATCTAAGAGCCCCATCGCACTATCGTCCCTTTAAATATCATATCGATTTGAGCTAGTTGTCGCTAGGCGCTGGTGGTCCTACAACGGAAGAAGTTATTGGACTGACACTTGAAGGGCCCATCTAATAAGTAGATTTGCCATATTGCAAAAGTAGAGCAAAATAACTTATTCTGAATGCTTTAATGGTAAGTGGAGCAGAAGATTGAACGGATAAATAGATTGATGCGAAATAACTAAAATAGCTTATGCGGTAATATACGGAATGCCAGTCAACAGAAACCCGCGGTTAGTCAACTCAGGCGATTTCCTCGGCTTGTTCGTGTTATAAGGACAAGGCTTCCCGTTCCTCAAGACAGGAATTCCTCCAACATGCATAGCGTTAGGCCAGTGCGTGGTTCCCTGCAGATTCTCAAAAGCAGCCTTCTTCCTTTTCAGATCCTCCTGCGTAGCATCCGCAGCAGGCATGTAGCACGTATAAGTGCAGAACCTGGGCTGCGTCCCCTCAGGACTAACATTGTAATGAGGAGTGCGCGAATCCCAGACGATAAGATCTCCAGGTCCTGCATTGACCTTTTGCCATTCGCAGCCCTTGTTCTTCAACCAACTCCATACCCTCTGCCGTAAAGCCATACCACTCATGAGTCCAAGCCCAGATCTTGTTCGCCTCATCCTTAAAGTCCTTATGGAACTCTTCACTAAGAAGATGCGCGCCCTTGCAGACGATAAGACCACCGTCTTTATCACCGTTGGGGAAGATATTGACAAGACCCTGGAGACAGCGGAAGCCGGGGCTCTCGGGATCTTGGTCCTGGTGCGGCCAGGGCTTGTTAATCTTGACGTCCTTGCGGTTGGGGAACGAGGTGTTGACGGCGTCGAAGGAAACGATGAGGTCTTTGGTGTCGTAGACGCGCTCGAAGGCCTCGATGACGCCGGGTTCTTGGCGGATGGCCCAGGCGAAGGACTCGTGGGCGACGCCGTAGCCTGTGATCATGCCTTTTTCGGTGATGACGGGGAGGGTCTCTGTTTTGATGGTGCTGGGGTCATCAGGCTTGAAGCCCATGCCGCCGTTACTATGTCTCTGTTAGTAGACGCTTTTGTATGTGGGTATTTGGGGGCTTACAATGTCTCGAGGTATGAGAGCATCTCGTCACCGTATTTCTCAGCTCTTTCGAGAGGTATGGCTCCCTTGATGACGGCGAAACCATCTCGGTAGAGGTCATCGCGCCAGTCGCCAAAGACAGTTCCAGGGTTGGCAAAGAGCTTGTTTGGCCCTGAAGGCTTGGCTTGGATGGGCTTGTTGGAAGTGGGCTCTGCGAACTTCAAGGCGGAGGTGGCTTGGTAACCAGCGGGCTCAGTATTGGCGACCATTTTGGTGGATAGATGAGCGAAAGAATAGCAGTCAAGTGTTGATTTGACTCGATGAGAGGTGATGCGATGATAGTTATCAATCTCAGAAATCGTCTTGCTGTTAGCTGTTTGATGATTCTGACAAAGTTCAATGTGCTCTTCTTATTCTTCTGTCAACAGATACATTTGCTTGCCACCAGAGCCGCAATGATTGATTCCGAAGTGCAAGCGTCGCTTCGGCTCGGCATCCCGGCAATCCTCGTTCTGCCCCCGCGCTCAAGCCCAGACTCCGATTCCGAGCCGCGCCATGTACAGTGGGGCCGACAAGTCCACTGCCCGGTTCGCTACCTCGGAATCCACTTCAGCATCTCGAGTATCGACTATGAATAGGTTCGCAAATGCTTGTAAAAGTGAACTCACAGAAATTCCAATCGAATCCTTGTCATTTCAAACATCATGCCTCTCACAAACCTCCTCTTCACAGTCCCAATTGAGCCCATCGGCACTCCTAAGGTCGGTCATGGCGGTTATGTCGGACTAAACCCGCACTCAGAAGTCCTCCCGGCAGGATGGAAGCACGACAGCCCCCAAGCACGTCCATTACCTTCACCTGTTCTCGTCGAACATGATGTTGTGTTCAAGATGCGAGATGGTGTTACGCTATACGCTGATGTGTACCGTCCACCGAACACGGATGAGCCTGTTCCTGCTATTATCTGCTGGTCACCTTTCGGAAAGAAGTTCAATGGAATTCTGTCACTGGAACTCATGGTTCCGTGGAACCTAGGTATTCCTTCACAGACACTTTCAGGACTTGAAAAGTTTGAGGCACCTGATCCTGCTGACTGGGTTCCTCGCGGTTACGCTGTTGTCAACATCGATTCACGCGGATCAGGCGATAGTGAGGGAACATTGGTCATCATGGGAACTCAAGAAGCCGAAGATGGGTACGATACCATTGAGAGCATCGCAAAACTCCCATGGTGCAATGGTTCTGTTGGTCTAGCAGGAAATTCTCACCTGGCTATTGTCCAATGGTTCATCGCAGCGCTGAACCCACCCAGTCTCAAAGCTATTGCTCCTTGGGAAGGTTGTGGCGATCTATATCGCGAACAATTTGCCCGAGGTGGTATCTACGCCGGTGACTTATTCGATAAGCTCATTGTCAAGTACATGATGCAAGGACACAGCGGTATTGAGAGCTTCCGCGAGATGTTCAAACAGCATACTCTTGCAAATGAGTGGTGGAACGACAAGCGCCCAGATATGAAGAAGATTAACATCCCCACTTACATCACCGGTACGTGGACCAACACAATGCACGGCATGGGCGCTATTCGAGGCTGGCTCGAAGTTGATACACCGCACAAGTGGCTTCGCTTCCATCCTTGGCAAGAGTGGTACGACATCTGGGGTAATGAGCAAGCGAGGACGGAGTTACTTGATTTCTTTGACTACTTCCTCAAGGGCAAGGATAACGGCTGGGACAAAGTACCAAAGGTCCGTACGGCTGTTCTGCGATTTGGTAAGAAGGAACCTCAGTCTTACGAGAACATTGTCGAGGAAAACTTCCCCATTCCCAGAACAGACTACAAGAAGCTGTACTTTACGAAAGACAGCAAGCTTTCACTCGATCAGCCAGCCGAGACATCAACAGTCAGCTACAACTCTGAAACCGACGATCGAGTCAGCTTCACATACCGCTTCGACCAAACAACAAGATTAGTTGGTCTCACCAAGGCAGTTCTCTACATGTCCTGTCCCGACTACGACGACATGGATGTCTACGTCACCCTCGAGAAACTCGACACCAACGGAGAAGTTATGATGAACCTCAACATCCCATGGAAGAGCATCCCCAAGCAATCATTTGAAGAAATGACCCCCAAAGAAAAGATAGAAGTCGTTGTGTATCGCGGTCCAATGGGTGTGCTCCGAGCGTCGCATCGTGAAATCGATGAGAGAAAGAGTATGCATCCGCACTGGCCGTTCCATCCTCATGAAAAGGTTGAGAAGATCAAGGCTGGGGATGTTGTGAGGCTTGATATCGGTATTTGGGCTATGGGTATCGAGTATGAGGCTGGCGAGTCGATTAGAGCTGTGGTGAGTGGGAGGAATATTGGTGTGAGTAACTTTGGATGTTTGGAGCATTTGGATAACCATGGGAAACATGAGGTTCATGTTGGTGGGGAGCACGCTAGCCATGTTATTCTGCCATTTGTTTAGATAATCGATATCTCCTCTCACTAGCTCGATCAAGCTCGAACTCTGGGATATCGGGCATCGTGAATGTGCTCTACGTGAAACAGTGTCTCGATGTCAAGAATGATCGGAAAGCCAGTTCTGTCGCAAGTCCAGTGATTCTATGTGCTGGGTTGACGATGAGATGCTGACAAATGTCGTCGATGGTGAGTCAATCGCGGAACTGAAGCCGCCTCCTAACTCATTGAATCCCTCCGATAATTCGACGTGAATGGTAAGTGCTTACCGCAAGCCGATGCAGTCACTGAAGAACACGCCTTGTGTGTCACCAACGGTCCTCGCATGTGAATGAGATGCACTCACGGCACAAGCGTGATTGAATCAGACATCAGTCGCAACTGCGCTGTGTCGATGCCGCATATAAACCATCGCTCAGTGCACTGTCCTCCAGATCAACAACTCACCCGATCCATCTTCGACACACTCTACCAATCTCAAACTACACACTTCCACCATCACACTCCACAATGGATCCTTTCAGCCTCTTCATTCCAATCTCAGTCCAAGACCCAAGTCCAGGCGAAAGTCGCATGGCTTTCCATTTCACACGGAAGCCAGAGAGTTCCATCCATGAGCCAAGATTCGACGACGTCATGCGAGCGTACGACTTGGAGGTCACCAATATCATGTACACCGAATTCGAGGAAATGCTTACACTTTATGTGTTTGCGGCTGGATATGATTGGACTGCGCACAAGGAAGAGACTCTGAAGATATGAGAAGAGAAGAAGATTGACAGAGACTGGCGGCTTGTGCGGATGGTGATGTCTGCATGTGTAGAGGAATGGGGGGTGCTACGAACAAGTCTAGAGAGGATGTTCTCGAATTGCAATGGTAAGAGGAGAATGTGTCGAAAGCCAACCATAGTACTTGCATTTTGTTAATACCTCAGACTCGAGAACGATAACATCCGTAGTCTCTTGAAAGTTCTTTCGTCTGATTAAGGTAAAGTAGTAAATTTGCAAGTATACTGTTTTATCCTCTGTTATGTCGTTTCGGATTGCAAATCGAATTACTTCTTGGGACGAAAAGTCAAGTCTGTTTAGGAAGAGGAAAGCCAAGATGAGGAGTTTGAGCGACTGACAGCACACAGGCACAAGTACAGTAACGGTCCAGTTATGTGAAATGTGTGCACAATATTGAACATATGCTACGCTATTCGAAAACACGTGGCCCTTCAATGTAGGAGAAGGATATATAATCTCACAGGTTCGTGGCGGGCTCCCTGAAGAAACAGAGGCGAGCCCTTGAAACTTGTTCAAAGCCATTGAGAATGCGTGCGGGTATTGAACTCTGCGTCGCGTGAAAAATCGTGTGTTTGGGTAATCATTGAGTCACTAAAATGCAGAGACGAATGGCGAGTGCTCATTACGATATCCTGGAAGCTCTGAATCAAAAAGGACGTCCGCTTTGTTACTCACTAATCCAAATGTAGATAATTCACTGAGTGCAGTTAAGAGCTACATGTTTTCAGTAATAGAATTTCAGCTCACCCATAATCACTACCGGCCGAGTTAATATTCACAGAGCAGGTCTCTGGACACAGGTATATAAAGCTTGCTGTCTACTACCCAAGAGCGTCAACTTGACTCTTGCAACACACAAATTGATTGCAACAGCACTGAACCTTCCGAATCTACCAAAGACAAATACCAAACGACAATATAACTCATACTATCCTGTACAATGCCTGAACAGCCCGAGGCCAGGGTTTTCACACGAATAGGTAATACAACTGGTAACCAGGAAAAGATCGAGAGCCTTGTTATACAATGGCAGGAAAAGGGGATCGAAATTACTGTCAGCCCCAAAAGAATCAGCTTCGCCACACCTCCTGGAGGTAAGAGGGCAGGTGAGCATTTGATACAGAGCTTTCGAGAGCAGATGGAAAAGGATGGTCTATGGAAGGATTGGAAGGAGGGAATTTAATTAAATATATTGAGACACTTTACTATCAATATACAGTAAGACCTGGCAGATCTTTAGTTGAATGCGTGCGGATATGTATCGCAATGATATGGCATTAGATCTCAAAAGAACTAAGCGTACAGAGGAAAGAAAGCGAAAGCACCTACGTTTTATTCCAACATGTTGTTAGCTAGTTATATCTGGTTTCTCAATGATTCTTTCAACGTTTTGATTTGTGTATTGGAGGTGCTGAGTACTTATGTCTTTGCACATCACGTCGCCAATACTCTGCATCTGATCAACGGGGACGTGCGCTTTTGCCACCACGACGTCTGAAGACAGCCGTCCTCAATGCGACCGTGGATTTAAACCACAGCGTAACGCATTCCGTCCAGAATGTTGAGGTTAAGGTTCAGCCTGGGATGATCCTGAGACACAGAAACAACTCTACCAATCGAGTTGGCGAGTTGGTAAGCTCCTACCTATTATTCCATCCGAGCCGCTTATCCAGAGCATGGTCAACTACGGCGCTCTTTTCCTCGGGGAAAAGACCACAATATCTGGAGTTTGATATCCAAGAAATCAAGGACTTGAATACGCCAAGGTAGAGCAAAATCTGTTACTAACATTGGATAATAAAGTGCTCCGGGGTATAGCTTCACACATGATGAACTTAATCACCATAGGTTTATCTAAGGCTATGATAGAATGGGAGTATTATTTTGAGCTGATAGACCCGAAACCTCATGCTTGCATCTCATAATATTCCCCGTGCTAGGGAATTCTCGTCTTGTTGTTACTAACGCAGTTGCGCAAAGTCCACCCCAATACACCGATCACGTGCTTGAGCCGACCATCTGACTCGTAAGAAGCAGGATCTGCCGTATC
Source organism: Fusarium bactridioides (assembly GCA_013623355.1). Classification (NCBI taxonomy): domain Eukaryota; kingdom Fungi; phylum Ascomycota; class Sordariomycetes; order Hypocreales; family Nectriaceae; genus Fusarium; species Fusarium bactridioides. The sequence continues at coordinate 33,252 of JACCKW010000165.1, read as the reverse complement.
TAGCGCCTCTCTGGCGGTATCTGGAAGTCTGATCACTTTCTGATTGACGTATCTTTTCACCTGTTTCGCGATCTGCCCTGTCACTGTGACCTCCCTGTCCCAGCCATTAGCTAACATCGCACCCCAAGGTCCAAGATCAAGACAAGTGCCGTATCCAGGTTGAGAATACGAAAGAGTTGGCTCGCCGAGGAGGTCTGCTGCTGCGTTGTGTCCTGAGAAACGGCCGAGGACGATGGCGTGTTGGCATGAGGGCATGGCGATATTGCCCTTGGTATCAGTTGCCGCATGGGCGGCGTCACCGGTTGCAAAGACGTGAGGATTACCAGGAACGCGGAGATGTTGGTCGACGTGAAGTCGGGAGAGCAAGTCTCTCTGGCCAGGAATCTGCTGTGTCAGGGATGTTGCGCGCACTCCAGCGGTCCAGATGACAGTCATAGATTCAATCCGCTGTCCAGACGAAAGATTGACTCCACTCGAGTCAACTGAAGTAACAGAAGCACCAAGATTGAGCTCAACACCGAGAGCATTCAGAGCTTTCATGATCGTTGGACGAGGACCTTCTCCAAGCTCAGGACCAACAACTGGAGCACTTTCAACGAGAACAACGCGAGGGTGCCCAATGCGATGGAGCATATTGGGTAGTTCTGTCGCAATCCCAATACCTGTGAAGCCACCTCCGCAGACAACCACAGTCTACACATACGGCCAAGAGATTGAATTAGCACAGAGAACTTGGTACAAATCTGAGGATGGAAAACTTGTGTTACTATTCTATATCTCTATGTAACAAACTGAGATATTAAAGCTAAGCACTAAAGATAACTTATAGACCATAAGGTAATCTTATTATCTTGATTTATAAATTATTCTGTACTTGCTATTTATCTAAGTCTTAATATATAAAGATATAAACTTGCTTCTCTTTATTACCTGCTATTGCATTAGTCACAACTTAGGTTAAGTCTATGGGAATTAGCAAAACAGAAATACTTCTCTATAGAATTTTTATATACTTTCTTCTTTAAACCAATACCAGACTACTTTGAGTGCAAATTAAAGTAATAGGCAGACATTTCCCCATCCCACTCCAAAAGCCAGAATCACGAGATGGCGGATCCGCATGGGAATTGCGTGACCTGAATGGATAGCAAATGATTTCATATGTCCTGATGAAAGATGATTCGCTCGAACACTGGTTTTCCTCCAGCCGATTGAAAAGCAAAGAAACATAGCAAGGTTAGCTTGGATTCCCACTGGAGACTCCTGAGGGGCATATGGCTAAGGATCCATATTGAGTATATCTTGCTAATTCCGTGGAACATCTAGGTTCTTGGTATGACTTTACAGCAGAGACATGTACGCCCCTAGTCGATGTTCTATTAGGCAATGTTTCGTCCTGTCTAACATCCAAAGTAACCCCCTCGCTTGGTACAACAGGCGAGCCCCGCAAAGATGACCACACTGTGCGACAGCACCAGTGTTCTTCAAAAGCCTCGACATTCCTCCCATGGAGACTACAGTTCCAGTTCAAATCATCACTCTTAGCCTTTAATTACAGCCCTGAGATGCTTCGGCGTTGCCCTGCTTTTCTGTCTGTCCCTATCAAACTCTTGTCTCATTTCTCACACAGCGGCACGTCAGCTTTGTCTGATCTTATTACCACGATATCAAGTAGGACAGTATCACTCACCAAGAGCAGTGGGTATGGACGAGCATAAGAAGACGGCGGGTGCTGAGCTTCACTCTTCGACATTGACTCAAGCCAATAATCAAGGTCAGTATGTGCTTGGAAGTCGAACCTACTTAGTACTTTCACAATTTCTAGCCACTTGCAAGGATTGCTGATGGTCAGTTACTATTTCAAGAACCCCACAGACGATTGGAACCTGGTACAGGTCGCTCCGGCTGGCAAAGTAAAGATCTTTGCACAGCCTGCCAATCCGTCAATCTTGATGAAATATCTTCGAGTGGCACCATAGATGGAATCGACGTATCGCTACATATCTCTGAGACTTCCACATGCCCTCTGTGCCTTTTTCTCTTGTCACAATGGCGGCGCGGGGACACACCTGTTGAATCTAAGGACTCGACAACAACAGAGCTAAGTCGTTATGATATTAATGGAATCGATCACGTTTGTATACTTCACAAGGATCGAATCGAATACATCTTGCAGATAACCGATGATGAGTTGCTTGAAGAGCGAGGCAGGATTGCACAGTACCGGCACATAGATCCCGCTCATGTTGATTACTCCATGATCAGAGAGTGGATCGCCCATTGCTACAGCACTCACGGCAAAGCCTGTCAGATGCTTACAGAAAAGCCACTCCAGATAGCAAATTTCAGGCTTCTGGATTGCGTGACAGAAACTGTGGCAGAGTGCATAAGGTTTACTGAATATGTCGCGCTGAGCTATGTATGGGGTCCTTCTTCTAATCTCGCAGAACGGCATACTCACGTGCTTTCCAAGGCAGTGATAAGAGACGCCATTCGTGTTACACTCCGACTAGGATTTCGATATCTATGGGTTGATCAACTTTGCATTGATCAAAGAAATATTGATGACATGATGTGCCAGCTAGGTCAAATGAACACCATCTGTATGTCCACAGAACGGCTTGCAACATAGCGCTTGGACAATGAGCTAATAGAACTTTAGATGGCCAAGCAAGCATCACCATAGTAGCTGCTGCGGGAGAAACCTCGTCGTATGGTTTACCTGGTGTCAGTCAGTGTTCTCGGACGATTCCAAATAAGTTCACCCTGAACGGAACCACATGGAAATACAAGCCAGAACCAATCAAATATCGTGTGGGGCACTCAAAGTGGTCAGCCAGGGGCTGGACATATCAAGAAGCCGTCTTCTCTCGCAGATGCGTCATCTTTGCTGACGACCAGGTCTTTTACCAATGTGGAAGTATGACCTGTGCTGAGGAATTGATACAAGACTTTACAAGCTGCGAACGTATAATTTTCCCCATCTTTGAGCGTATTCTATGCGAAGACTCAGACACGGGAACATATTTACCAAGGAGTTGGAGGTTTATGACAAACTTAAAGGCATACTCCAAGCGTAAACTTACATACGACTCCGACGTGTTGAGAGCAATGGAGGGAATTTTCGGCTTCTATGCTGAGCTAGAACCACCAGTAGAACAATACTGGGGTCTACCACTACGATGGATTGGCTGTCAACTCTCAAACTTGGATAACCAGAATGTTTATCAAGTCGCAAAATCGAAGCATAATGATGTCGTGGGTGCTATTTTCTGGGCAATGTTATGGGAGCCAGCGTGGAGTGACATCCACATTTCAGAGACTGGATTTGCCAAGAGGGACGGTTTTCCAACGTGGTCTTGGTCCGGCTGGAAAGTCGGAGTGAGATGGAACTTCTTGGACAACGTCAAACATCTGGAAGATAGCTTCACCGTATCTTTGTTTGTGGAAACAACATCAGGAGGACTTGTGGAACTCAACCACAATCTTGCACGGTCACTCACGTCTGGTGGATCTTATGCGAATTTGGGTTTGACCTATATCTTGAGGATAACAACTAAGGGTTTCGATGTGCCTTTCATAGAACGCGCGCCCTATAAGCCCACGAAAACCTGGGCAAAGAACGACTCGTTTAATACCAGACGCAAAAGCCAGCACTGGGTCACCAAGGAGGACCACTCCCTCGAAGGCAAATGGACTCATTTTGTTGTTCAAAAGAACATTGGAACGCTTGAAAGAGGGATTGTGTGGTCGTTGGATCTTACGGGTGGCGGGGCTGCAAGTGTTTCACACCTTGCTTTCGACACCGACATCATCGGCCTCAATCCCATGACACTCCGATGTATAGTTATAAGTTACGATTACGGGATGATTGTGCAGTCCAGCAATGGCATCTCTAGGCGAGTCGGGCTATTACGCTTCGAAGGGGAGTTCTTCGAGAATGGTCGAATAAGTACTGACGACTACGGGCACCACGATGATAGCGTGATATGGCTATGGACTGCCTCGGTCCAGAGTAGAGATCTTAGAGACCACTTTCCTGGTGTGGAGCGGACTGTACGTCTAGGCTAGCAAGAAGTTGCTGATGTCCTCAACGCCTGCAGCACTGGGCATTCAACTGCGAGATTTTGTGCACGTCAGTCAAAGCATCTGATTGGACAAGCACTTTGGGGGTTGAGAATCATGAGACTTTAACTAATGCAGCCCCTTGGGCTAACTGAAGGTTGGTAACGCTAGTTGAGGCGGAGCAGCTATAGAGCTAACTCAATCTTAGTGATACTGCAGGGCATGGGTTGATAGAACCCGTCTTGGCAAAAAGGCTTAGCATAAACTAAGCGAAGAGATCAGATCATGAAACGTGGGCATCGGGTGCGAGAATTGACGGGAACAAGACTAGCAAATAGGCCATTACGCGTCCCGCTGGTCTGACCGCCAGACTAGCTGCAGGCGGCTGAAATGCATCTTACCTTCGATTGGCTGCCCCGTAACACCATGAGGGGCTAAATGTGTCGGTGGCTTTGACATTGGGTCTTGACTCTGCAGGACTTGTTTTCCTCTATGGCCTCAAAGGCTCAATGATGTGCCACGCGTCAAGTATTGCCAGCTGAACCTGGCATCTTACTCCCTTAATGACGTCTAGTTTCAAGGAACAAACACGTTAGATTGAAGAATGTGTTCATCAATAGTTACTGCTTTCATAGATGTGTTATTTGTAGTTGAGGCTCGTGGCTGAGAGGTTAAATCAGCAGACAGAACTTAGTTATTGCTTTCATCTTTCTACATCTCTCGTAGTGTTTTATCAGACTATAAGCTACTTGTTGTAGTAACACCCCCATGCTGTACAAGAGAAGGCATAGAGGATAGAGCTGCAACAGTCACAGAGCTTCCCTAAGGGACCCTAGCTGTCGATACATACTCGCTGCACTAGCGATGTCATTTGCATTGAGTAACTCAATCCCCTCTTGCACAAGTACTCTCCACAGGTAGTCCCTATGCCTTCTTGGCCAATCCGGCAAGCCCCATAGTCTTGACTTCAAGTTTCGATGCTTTGCGATTCGAAGCTGGTTCCGCAGAGTTTCCATCTGCTGGGTGCTGAAGCCCGTCCGAACACTGCCAATCGCCTTGGTGAACGGGGCAGAGGCGGTATAGAATTCATTTTCCAATTCGTAGGAACCGTAAAACTCCTTGCTTTGGATGAAGCCTGTTTCAGTGAGCAGATGTAAGGGAGCGTCGAGAAATGTATCGTGGTGCTGCTGCCATTCTTCAAGCTCTGTGCCAATGTTGATGTCGCGCCGTTGAATAATGTTCCCTGTGCCCACTATGGTTATGGGTCCAGGCCAGAATGTCTGATTTGTGCCCGTGGTTCTGTCATGGCGAGATAGGTATCTCAAATCGCGCAAAGGCCCTAGCTGCTGAAGTACCAAAGGCCATGTCTTCACTGGATCGTCTTTCACGTCGATGAAGAGTATCAACGTTGTATTCGGTTCGGTGGCAAAGACACCAGAGGCCCGCGCAGAGGGATTAAAGGCCTCGTATGGCATTGGCCGATTCGTTGCGTCCAAGATCTGTAATAGCGGGTCGATGTAAAGTGATCGTAGGGTGCGGTCTGGGGAAAGGAAGCGTTTTTCATGGCCGACAAGAAGGTCTTGTCCATCTGGGCTAAGCCATACATCTGCCTCAACACTCGCACAGCCTACAGCAAGTGCTGAGAAGAGAGGATCAGGTCTCCAGTAATCGTTGTGAGAGTGACACATTACTGGAGTGACGAGGGGCGACAACTGCGCGCCCCATAACGCAGCATTGTATGTTGGATTTCCATGTCTGAAAAGTCGTCCGTAAAACGTAAACTGTGTCGTCTCATATGTATAAAGGGCGTTCGATAAAAGGACAGGAAATCCTAAGAAGAAAGGCGCCCTATCTCAACCATTAGCTGCTGTAGGTGTATCTTGGCTATAACGAGCATGACTCGATAGGACGTAACGTACAAGATTATCATTGTACAAAAGATCGCGGTAGGCCAGGATCTGACGCGCTTTTGCCGTGCTCTTGATGTGTGTTGTTTGCATCGTGGCAGACCGTGTTCGACTTGGCACAAATCGCCTTCTCTCTGTGACGGAAGTGGCCTATAATGGTCGAGCCCGGCTAGGGGTTTAACGTAGAAGTAAGCAGAAGCCTTCATGTTATGTTGTCTTCAGCATAAATGAATAGACACTGTTGCTGTGTAAAGCTGAAGGAATTAGGAGCAACTGACTAGAACATCAAAAGAAGATGCCAGTAGCATCTTTTCTCTCCCATTTATTCGACTTTTCAAGAGGCATTTGTGTTTCAAGTGGCTCGTATACTAGACTGTTCATTGTTCTGACGGAGGAATGACCCAGGGCAGTTCAGTTGAGCTGGGCATTAGATCAGGTGTTTCACAAGTGACAAGAGCCCTTTCTGCTGATGACGCGTCCTCGTTGTTCATCGCCAACATTGTGCTTAGAGTTTGTGGCTGTTCATTTGTGCTAGTCAAGCATAACTAGGGGCCATAGCGTTTTTTTAGACTGAAACTGTGCATCATAACCCTCATTTGGCCGTTGCGCTAGCGGGCGAGACCCGGGTCGAACACCGCGCACCAAGATCACAAGGTGGACGCGCGTAGTCCGAGGACCGCCAGGCTGGACACCGCGTAGATAAACCCCCGGAAGGTGTCCTAGCGAAGGATCGGTCACAAAATTTGCGTCGTTGGAATCGTCTCTGGGCTAACAGAGGTGGGCGTGTTATTATTAGATTTCCATATGATCCTGCTACCAAAAAGACTAAGCTTCATGTCTCCTGGCGAAAGAGAGGACGTTTGGACAGCAAGATCTCGCAAAATTAACAATTATATGCTTGTTATGTATGATTGCGGCCTAAAATCTAACCTTATGGCTAGCAATTAGCTGGGTGGCTAGCTGCATCATTGGAAATCTTAGGGCAAATACCAACGAATCTTCCTCTTACTTGACGTAGTCTGCCTCATGATGCACATACACTATGCCGTAAGATATTATTCTCGTTATAACATATTAGTAAGTGTAACACATGTTGAGTGTTTTTATGAATCTACGATACACCTCTTAATTCAGTATCTACTTTAACTCTCATCGGTGTGCACAGACTGTAGTTGGGCCGCGTTTCCTAAGCCTCCACTCGTTGTGACTTGTCGAGATGTGTGCTCGGTCTTGTGTCCGATTGGAGGGCCTGGTCTCGCCATGATCTACATTTCATACCAAGCTTTTACGCCAAGACGGGCCTGGCCTTCTGCATGACTTAGCCTACCTACTTAGTGGAGGCGGTTACGTTAGTAGGCTGTGCCACCAGCGAATTTTCGGACGGGGGGGAGCGAATTTAGAAGAACTCTTTTCAACAGGCCTTGGATAGTGTGATCTCATGATTCTCCTCCGCGGTATATCCGTATAAGCTAGCTCGATAGACTCGACGTTGGTTCGGGACTCAGCCAATCCTGGCTTCCCAACTATCAGCTAGCCATGATAACAATCCCTCCACGAATCGCATCACGTCGCTAAAACCCCGCGTAAAGATTCTACTCAAGTTGGAAGTTGTCGTAATCACACGGGGCGAAGTCGATCAAGTGGCCCCCTGTAGAAGTCACATCCTCTATTCCTAATGGTACTACTTTTCTCTTTCGAATCTAGCGTACTTTAGGCAGTCAAAGAGCTACCAGAGAGTCTTTATCATTCCTCGGACATATATTAGAATTCAACATTCATGGGCCCTTGTCCATATCTCGATAGGCTTTGTCAATAGTGCTGTTATCAACTACTTGCCCTTACTATCTCGGTATACTGCCTGAACTGATTTAATAAGAGTGTTATTTTAAGTTGATAGAAACCGCTACTGATGCTTACATCACGCGCCTCACACGCCCCTTACTATCTCTTGTTGTCTTGCAATGAACCCTTCGGATCGAACGACAGACTAACCGAGATTTCGCTATAGCGGTTTATATGATCGTCTTTCTTCTTTAATGACTTCACCATTCTTCTGTTGTCTTCTGGAACCATGACTCACCGATGTGGTCTACATGGTAAGTTCCATCGTCCATCCCGTCGTATACGACTTTTGGGCCTTCTATCATTCTTTGTCGCAGCAACATGGACCTTCATAAGAAACTTGCCGATAGCTCGCTCCAAGGCAAGTGATATTGCGAGGCAGTACCCACTAGTCTATAGAAATATCCATTCGTTCAACGGCACAGGAGGTGGTAAGTCGGAATATTCCTACACCGCACACCGTAAAGAATGCTCACAACACTAACACTGGAACTAAGCATGGCATATCCCTCCATATTGGGCTGATATGCACAGTACAAACCCGCAAAATATTCTCGATGCTGCTCGTCTTGTCTTGCAGGGCGCTCTACCTAACAGAGAGAGAAGGATACCCTTCTCTAATATCCCATTAATTGTCCACCAAACTTGGAAAACGACAGCGGCCGATACCTGGGATCCCAGGATACTACCTTGGGTTGAATTGTGGCTGGAGAACTCGATCTACGTTGACAGTGGACCGTCGATGGCATACTTATTCTGGGATGATACAGGGATGCGTGGGTTCGTGGAACAATACGAGAACGACTTTCTTGATCGTTATGACTCGCTCCTTACGCCAGTTGAACGAAGCGATGTATTTCGCATTTTAGTATGCAAGCACTTTGGTGGAATAGTCAGTATACTCCGAAAACAATCTACAGTCTATTCTAACTAATGTAGTATGCGGATCTCGATACTGAGCTCATAGAACATCCAGCTGCGTGGATAAGCGGATCTGATATAGCTACCTGGACAGACCCGAAAACAGGAAAGGCCCATGGCTATTATAATACTTCAGGAACACCAGACTACAAAACGCCAGTAGTCAGCCTTCTTTGGGGACTAGAAGCCGATAACGACCCAGAGTCCGATGCATACTGGCGACGAAGCTATACATATCCTCAACAACTATCGCAATGGGCATTCGCTCCTGCTCCTCAACACCCGGTATTCGAACGATATATGGACAATCTACGGACTTGTACCAGAGACAACGAAACAGCGGCTCAGAATAGTGACCCACTCAAGAGAACTGGTCCTGCGGCTGTCACTCTTGCAACCAAGTCCTGGCTAGAGGACGATGTGGACTTTCGATGGACCAGCTTGACAGGTGTCCAAGATGGGGGTAAATCTAAGTTGGTTGAAGACATACTGATTCTCCCTATTACCGGCTTCCAGTAAGTTCATTTTCCCCTCAGCATAATATGCCTTTTGTAGACTGCTAACTTTGCAAAGTACGAGCCACGGAAGCCGTAACGACGTTATGGGCAGAAAACCAATAACAGACCCCGCGGCTAGATTATGCCATCATGGCACAGGATTGCGGAAGCATTTTAATTTCGTGGGAGAGTACGGAAAGGTTTGTCGAAGACTTTTTGGTCTTTGCAGGGATTGGCCAAGAATAACAGGGTAAGGGAGTGGTGAGGCATAACTTCCGCATATTGTGAGATTTATGTCACATATACATCCTAAGAAAGTCACCATCTTGACATATGCCAGGTAACGGAAATGCAATGAATTCCACGATTTGAGTTCTTTTATTTTAAACAAAGGGAAAGAAAACACCATAAAATAATTTACCAAAGCGGCAAGTGCGACTTAATTATATAAATAATAATATTGCTTATACAACGGGTACAACTGCTTAAATGGCACCGAAACGGGGCATTATTAACAATGTCCCTTTCAGCCCTGATTTGATGCGGCATGCCCCATTCGCTAGCTATCTTTATTCGCGCTGACTGATTACATTTGTAACTCTGTAGCCAGTAAGAGAGCTTCAATTACGCCAACTGCAATCTTAGTCCCGTGCAAGTGAGACAGCCTCTCCAGCTGAAACAAACCCCGCGCGGCTGATCATCACCAACAGTCAGCCAAAACAAAACCTCAGCTCAGTCCTAAGTACGGATACAGGAAGACAACTGAGATGGCCGAAGTCCTCGGTGTAGTATCCGGCGCCGCGGGCCTTCTCAGTCTAGCGATAGAAGTCACCAAGCTCAGCTACACTTACATCGCCAGCGTTCGGGGTGCACCTAAATCGTTAACCTCGTACATTGGGGAGCTTGCAACGCTCACCTCTGTTCTATTACAGCTTGAAGACCTCATTCAGGCTAAGAGGTTCAACGGCCAAAATAGCCAGACTCTCAGCAGGGCTTTGCACGACTGTCAACTGGAAGTAGAACACCTGAAGGCAAAGCTGGAGAAAAAGCTGTCGTATGGCAGAATCAAGGCTAAGGTGGCTGCCTTGGCTTGGCCGTTGTCAGAATCGGAATTGCTGGAAAAAGTAAATATGCTACATCGCTACAATGGCATTTTATCATCTGCCTTGCAAGCTGACAATTTGTACGTTGCTCGGCTGAGAACGGAATTTTGGCTGATTATTTATCAAGAACCGTGGCAATCGCGACGAACAAGGAGCTGCAAGACATTAGGCAAAGTAAGTCTTTCTCACAATTGCGCCTGTCTATGTAGTGGAAAAGTGGCCATAACGCGTATGTACAGGTACCGAAGCGAAGGAGATAATTGCCTGGTATAAGTGGGATGTCGCAATTGAGGCTTCAACCTCTCACCTGGACGATTACTGTCCCTCTACATGGCAGACATTTCTATCGGGCTCTTTCTATCAATCTTGGCGGAGTGGCTCAACACCCATAGTTTGGGGATATGGACAACGTCAGTTATTCTCCACCTATTGACATATAGATACTGAAGAAATTTTAGCTGGGGCTGGGAAAACAGTATTAGCGTAAGTAAGCCACCGGATGGTACACGAGTTGGCAACTCAAGGATACTAACCCCGTTCATGACAGCGCCCTCGTTCTGAGACATGTTAAGTCTGATAACTTGGCCGGTACAGCCATTGCTTCACACTTTTTCAGCAGCAGCAGGCCCAAGGAAAGCGTGAGCAATGTCCTGCGAAGCCTTATCGCCCAGGCACTCAACGGCTGCCCTGTGATCCCCCAAGAAGCATCGGCCCTGTATGAGAAAGGGTCCCAGAATGTGATGGTGACTGATCTGGTCAGTGTCCTTGGGGCGATTGCCAAGTCCATCAACATGTGTATCATTCTTGATGGACTTGATGAATGCCTCTTTCTTCCAAAGCTTTTCAACATCCTATCGACATTACAGGATTTGGGAGTCAGAATCTTTGCAACAGCTCGGGATTTGCCTAAGATTAGGAAGCACTTTGAGAAGAAGCCAAGGGTGGAAATTTCTGCCACTAGACAAGACCTGGATTTCTACGTTAATCACCGATTGGAGCATGGAGAAGTTGATGCTGAGTCGATTGGGATAGAATTGAAGTCAGAACTTGTATCGGCGATTGTGAAGAGGGTGGCCGGGTCGTAAGTTCACTCCGTAGTCGTCTGACATGCTGAGAGACTGATGGGTTTCATAGCTTCCTACTTGCTCGGCTCATCATGGATCACATCACAAGCCTGCTCACCATCAAGGACATACGAAAGGCCCTGAACTCGTTACCCGCTAACTACAATGAGGCGTACTTGAGCACGTTTGATCGTATAGTCAAGCAAACCACTAGTCTGACGGACCTCGCCTTGAAATCATTGAATTTCATTTCGTACGTCAAGGAGCCTTTACGGATGGTCGAACTGCAGCATGCCCTCAGCATAGAAGAAGGCATGGGGGAAGTCGCCCCTGAGGATCTCCAGCCTTCTAAAGCTATCATCTCATCATGCCTTGGACTACTTGTTGTTTCGGGACCAGAGAAGATTGTCGAGTTCGTGCACTCGACTGCGCGAGACTTCCTCCAGAGTCGACCCGAAGGGATGGATAAGCGCCCCCATCTGACAATTGTTCGAAGCTGCATCTCGTACATGTCAACAAATGAGATGCGCCAGGGCCGTTGTCTATCCCACGAAGATGTCATTCAACGTTGTCAAAAGCAGCCATTCCTACATTATGCAGCGAACTTCTATGGATACCATGCTCAAGAAGTCGAAGATGAATGCTTCCCCCAGCTTTCGGGGTTTCTAGAGGACGATGCTCTTCGGGACAGCTCTTGGCAGCTTTTGAACTTCAAAGCTCATCTCGACACTTCTGTCTCCAAATCTATGTTTGACTCTAGTCCCAGAAATGTACTGGCTCTACACGTGGCCACATTCTGGGGTTACAAAGCGTACATTGATCGCAGCTTGAGTTATACTCGACAGGAAACTCCGAGCACTCAGAAACAGAATTTGAACAAGAGGGACTCTCACGGTTGGACACCTTTACACTGGGCCGTATCCATGGGTCATGAGAGTATAGTTGAGATTCTTCTCAAATTGGGAGCCAGTCCCGATCTTCCGGATCTTGCAGGATGGACACCAACATTCTGGGCAGCTTTCAAGGGCTACGCGGATATCATTGAAATACTGTGGCGCTATGACACAGCTCCATTTCGATGCGATGTCAAAGGACTCACTCCACTTCACTGGGCAGTATCCGCAGGCCAGACCGAGATTGTCAAGCGGCTTTTAAATCTCAAGACACGCTTTGCACAGTACGGCATGTCGCCAGTGCTCTCACTACCGTCACTGAACGATTTGACGGTCGAGAAAGCTCGAGCCATGACGACCAGGGCAAATGAGAGTCCTTTCAAGTTCTACTCAGAGGGGACAGATATCGAAATGTTTTCTGCCATTTTCAACGCCCCAAAGCAGAGTTTTCGTGAGAAAGAAGACGTACCTCGAGAAAGAGGTGAGGGATATTATACATTTGATCCGTTCCTTTATGGACCCTTTGGACAGAGTCTCAAGGCTGATTACGGAAGAAGAGCGAGGCCGGACCGCGATTACCAGCGGGGAAAGCCAGATGTTGGATTTCTTGAGTTTGTGGATAAACTGCTGATTCACACCACGCGGTCTCAGGACTTGCCTATCATCAAACTGGTGTTTGATCTCAAGCTTGTGAAAGCTTCTGGGATTGATAGCTTTGGTCTGCTTCACGAAGCGGCAGCATCTGGCTGGGTCGAGGGCATGGCTGCCTTGATTGACCTCGGGGTCGATGTCAATAATGCGGAGAGAAGATTTAAGCAAACGCCTCTCCACAGAGCCTGTCAAAACCAACGAGAAGAAGCAGTCAAGTTGCTTTTGGGTATCGACAAGATTAATACCAATGCTCAAGCCAGCGATGGGCGAACACCAATCATGAATCTTATGACCGCTTCCTATGAAGAGAAAGGAGTCGATCTATATAGGCTACTGGTTTCAAAAGGAGCTTCAATTTCCATTCAAGACACGGAAGGCAACTCGCTTATGCATTACGCCCTGCGGACCTGCAATTCTACAGTCGTGCAAATGTTGTGCACGGCCGGGTTAAGCATAGAATCTCCAAACAAAAGCGGCCAATTACCATTGCACTGGATGGCTCATTGGAAGTACTTCGATCTTCGGAAGCCAGTCACACTTGACGAGGTCCAAAATGTGAGAAAAGGGCGAAGAGATTGCATGAAATTCGTCTTTCAGCTCTCAAGTCTTAGCTCTCTGGATTCTGTGTGTGATTGGGACAATGGAGCAACGCCTTCAAGGCATACGCCTTTGTCATTGGCTTTGGAAAGTCACAATTGGGACCTTGCAGCCGACCTGGTGAAACACATCAAGCAGCCTCTAAATATAAGCTCCTTCCTAGTTAAGCTTGATCAATCCCGGCTAGAGTCGCTAAATGCTAAATATTGGAGTATAGGCCCCTATCATTACATTGTACACGAACTATGTATGGTGTCAGAAAGACTAGCCACAGTCTCAACCCCCGGAAGCCGTGATCGTACGGTGCTATATTATGAGCAGCAACCACTTCCCTCCGATGATTGGACCCGTATACTTGAAATGCTTCTACACGCCGGAGCTGACATCAATAAGACTGATTGGGACAGTAACACCCCCCTGCAGCTTTGCGTACAGAGGGCTGCTAGCATATCCGTCATTGATGCCCTGCTCAAACTAGGAGCCAGTCCGTACCAGGCAGGGAAAGACGGATTGGACTGCTTCCAGCTTGCATTGATGTCTTGCGATGAAGCAGGTAGTTGGGACATAATGCGCTGTCTTCGGACGTACGCCATCACTCATCCAGATCCAAGCCACTATTTCTGCCAGGGAGGTTTTCTCATCGCCGCTGAGACTCCCATAGAGAATGAGGAAACTCGCTACCTTCAGGTCCTCCGCCAGACTAATGCTATCAACTATGAAACGCGGTCAGGCCGTACCCTGATCTACGAAGCTGCTAGTCGAGGAAACTCACGCTTGGTACAAAGGTTGCTTGAACATGATGCTTATGCCCATTTTATAGACGACTCTGGTAGTTCTGCACTGCATGCAGCGGTCAAACAGCAAGCGGCGGCGACAGTGGCCGTTCTCTTAGAGGCTGGAGCAGATGTCCATCAAGCTTCTATGGACGAACATGGCTCAACAGTTACGGGTACCCCACTCCTTGTGTGTCTCAAGGCTTGGATTGGCGGTAAACTCAAGAGCGAAACAGTCGAAACAGTTCGTATCCTGCTGAGCTATGGTGCTGATCCAAACTATGCCGCAGTCAGGGACGGCCATACAGAGACAAGCCCCTCACTCTGTCTCAAGGCACTGCGCCAGTCCATATACCCCCGCCATCCAGATCAATTAACTATTGAAGATTCAGATCACGTGTTACTAGAGGTACTGAAACTACTGGTTGATGCGGGAGCGCGAGTCGCTGAGAGCGCGGATGATATCATAGTTGGTGTTGTTGCGAAAATGGAGGGCCATGAATCGCTGTGGGAGGAAATGAGATCGCAATTAATTCCAAGGTCCCATGCTCCAAATCTGGGTGCCGAGTGATGATAGCCTTGGCGACTGTCTGGGGACACTGGGTGTGACTACCAGCAATAACGAGATAGTTGGTGATAGCTGGCATATAAATCATGAATTGCATGGACGTTCCGTCACCTCCATTTGTATGTACTCGACACAAGTTCTCTGTGCTGATTTGTGCTCCCAGCCAAAAGTCTCAACTGCAAATAACACATCTGGCTCACAAATGTATGGTGCTAAAGAATCTCTATTCAGTACCTACAAACAGCAAAATCGACTGCGTCTGACAATGACTGAGTGAGAGATAGCACAACTGGTCTCGT
Organism: Fusarium bactridioides; assembly: GCA_013623355.1. NCBI lineage: Eukaryota > Fungi > Ascomycota > Sordariomycetes > Hypocreales > Nectriaceae > Fusarium > Fusarium bactridioides. The sequence continues at coordinate 18,072 of JACCKW010000165.1, read as the reverse complement.
TGCTAGGTGGTGAAGCGGTTTGATGATTTGGCATTATTCCTGGTACTTATATTGAGGAGTTTTCATGGTAGGCGAGCCTTCTTGTTGCCTGGATTGCGTTTTGATGCAGCGCCTTTCGTTGTGGGTAGATAAAATTGGTATTGGTAAAGATTTTGTTCCTCTAGGGGAATGCATAGGTGTTATTACTTACAGTATAGCTAACTAAAAGTTATCTATTTAGCCTTTGAAATATTACCTAATTATATTATTTTAGTAGTTTTCCCATGGCACTGTAGCTTTTCAGTAGAGATAAGCGGTGCGGGGTATAATGGAGTTTATTTATGCTAGCTTGAGGTATAGAAAGAAAACATTTTATTACGATTTTTTAGATATTTATATATTATTAATACTAATATAACGCTTTTCTTCTATTTTAATTATTGAGTTATTCTTGGTTGTAATTATACTTACTCCACAGGCCGCTCTCCAAGACAATCGAGGCCATACACTTAAATCGGCGCCCAATACTCACTGGAGAGTGTGGGGCCTATAAGATTCATGCCTCTTATTTACCCCGCATTGAATAGCCCGATGCTTCTTTATGCCTCAGCCTAGCTCAATTTGGTTCACGGTCAAAATTGAGGTTATTAAAGAAAGAGTACCTTGCATAGCATATATACTTATCATTTTAAGAAATTAGACCTCACACGCGAAGCAGTGAGTCATCATGGGCGATCCACTCAGTGTAGCGTCAGGACTAATCGCCGTTGTCACCGCCACACTACAATCAAGCAAAATACTCTATGAGACTATCCAAAGCTTCCGCAATCACCGAACTGCAGTTATAGATCTTATTCGCGAACTCAAAGGTCTTGAATCAGTTCTCACTCCGCTGCAAGATTATGTGCGTTCCGATGAGACCGCGTTCTTACCGCTCAAAGTTCCCCTCATTCAGTGCCGACAGGCGTGTGTAGATTTCCAGGTCCTGATCGAGCAGAACAGCAGGCGCACTCTAGCAGACACAAGAACAAGCTGGAGAGACTGGGCCAAGTTGGTTTACATGAATGGCGATATTACTTCTTTCAAGGAGCTCTTAGCCGGTTATAAAGGGACTATAACTATAGCGCTAGCTGACGCCAACTTGTTGGTTGCTCACCCCAAGAGAAAAGGCTTCGCTAACTTGCTTCTAGACGCTCATCCAAGGTTACCCTTCAAGTTCTGAATGACTACAAAAACTTGATTTGCGATACTAGGCTTGATCTGGAGAAGCATCTGAAAGACATCGACTCCAAATTGCAAGACATAATATCCCAAGGCGCCACGACCGAAGCTGCTGAAGGCCAGGCCAATCGCCGGAAATTTGAGAGCGAAAAAGAAAGTACAGAACGATGCCTTGAGTATTTGAAGCATCTCCTTGAAGAAATCAATGGGATGAGTTTTCAGCCCGTTTTTACTGGGCCCGTCTCAAATACTGCTGTCATGTCTGTCTCAGCTGGCAACATGACACTTGCTGATTCCCTCACTATTTCCACGCTCAAGGCATGCAGCTACAATCTCTCGGACACCATTGACCGCCTCGAATCGCACCGGGACAAAACCGAAGAGAATCTCCGGCTTAGGTCCTTGGTACAACATTCGAATCAGAAAATCGATCCTGGCGCGAACCGCGAGACGCTTCAAAATGAGTTGGAAAGCACGAAACAGTGCTTAAGCGTCTGTGATCGGGCATCGGAATGGGCATCCTCAGGAAGGGTTCACGTGGTTGAAGACATCAGTGTCGGGAACGATGGAAAGCAAATATGCGTGTCTACACTAGGGGACCTATTTAGCATCAAGGGGGCTAGGGCCGGTCATGGATCCATTCAATTCTTTGGGTCTGTTTCAGAGGGTAGTCTCAACGCTGTGCTGAGATCCCAGAGCCAGCGGCAACATGTACGCAATGAAGACACGGAAGACGAGGCATGCGTAAGTGGAGGGTATATGCAATCAGCAAGATAGTTCTATTCGCTCCTCTGCGGCCTGTCCGCAGCCCGATTGTATTGCTCCAGACCAGCCTCTGCCAGGACTTTCCAGTTCCATGTTTCTCAAAGCGAGATGCTTCAGCGTATGAGGGCGACTGCCGATTTGTAATGATTTGGCGTTGGTTCAAGATCTTGGTAAGTTCCTGGACGGAGCTGTCTTCCCAAGAACCAATGACCTGATAAGAGTTGATTCCAGTTCCGACATCTTTAGCGTCATAGAGGTGGTCTTTTGTCGACACCAAGAGCTGGACGCTGTTATCTCCGACTTTAATCTCTTGTAAATGATGCGTTGGGCGGCTGCATGATTCGATCTCGTCTTTGGGCAGCGTTTCCGTAGCTGGGTCCTCGGGAGCTGACATTTTGTGGTATTGTGGTGTTCGATATAACGATCAGCTTCGATAAAACTAAACGAGGTGGTATGAGGGAAATTTTATATCTTACCCCGCTGTGTGAGATTTAGCACATGACAGCATACTGGAAGATTGTGGGGCCGTGGTGTTTTATTATTTAGTTTAATTAAGTATTTAATTTACGTTTCTAGCTTATTATAAATTTAGTCTATGTAATAACGTTTAGATAATATATTTTACTTATAATATTTATTATATTTAATAAACTTAAGCTTATTATTACTAAATTATACAGTGTCTTAATAGCTGGTTATTACGACCCACGCGGCTTTGTCACGTGTAAGCCTATAGTTTCTACCAATCATGTTACCCAGGACTGCTTTTGCATCGAAAAGACCATCTAACTGAGAGGACTTTTCCAACAAATTGACGTGAGTGGCTGGAATTCTCTTTGGTGATGTGTCTGTTGAACTATAACATTATATGTGCTAAAAGTGCCTATAATGAAGTCAAGATGAACTCTACTCGAAGCTCTGAGCCTCTGTCTTCTTCGTTGGGTAAGGCTGAGCATCTCCCTCTCCAGCATGTTCTCCGTGCTCAATAACCTCGTCGCGGTGAACCTCGAGAGGAGCCATAACTACTTGAGGGGCATAGAAAGTATCACTAAGATGGAGTTTCTCGGGAGGAACGAAGACGTCAAACCATCGCGGGAGGATGAAGCCAGCGGCAACAATGCACATGACGCCACAAGCGGACGCAAAGGCGAAAATTTGCAGCGGGTCGTTTCGCTTGTTGTAGAATAACGGGAAGGCTAAAGAAACGATGATTGCCAAAATTGGGGCTGAGACTTATCGAAGGACGAAGCCCTAAAAGACAGGGATGTTCCATCGCTTTTCACCCGCAACGGCGATGTTGAGATCGCAGCGGAGCTGGTTGAACTAGAAACGTGCGTATTAGTAGAAGTTCTGCCAAGTACCAAAGTGTGACATACAGAGTAGAATGAGAACCACCGCATCTTGGACAATGCATTGTATTTGTCAAAGAATCCGGGAAGTCTAGAGTCGGGCGACTTGGAAAGAATGATGGCGAGGATATTGGATGCAATGAAGATGCCGAATCCAACACCTGCACCGGCCGCAGGGCTCACGGCATGGCCAATTGCTACACCAAGTACCATAGATAAAATGTAACCGATGTTGTAGACTAGGTACCCAGTCCATCCAATCTGCCCAACGACATCCTTATAGCGATAGAGGGTCGTAGCACCTACACACTCGCACCAGACCACAAAAATAAGTGATAGGTTGTTAATCCATGTGTCGACAGCGTCGAAGAGGTAGAAGCCGATTTGGTACAATAGATACGGGAGAGGAGGACGGAGAGGAGAATCATGGCAGTGGTAATCAGTACTCGAGAGAACTTGCGACCTAATCCACAATCGCAGATGAGTGTGACAAGGGATTCGCTGAGGCCACGAACAGCCAGCGTGAGGAAGAACAGAACAGCCCAAACGTTGGCACCCGACATTTCTGCCAATGCAAGATCGCAAGTCAAGAAGCCAACGGTAAAGGTGCTGAGCGAGATGGACGAGTCGTCGGGCGAGTAACCCAAGAAACCAATCACACCAAAAATAGTAAAACCGCCAACAACTTCGTATGGAAAGTTGCAAAGAGCAATGATAAGAATGTCCTGCATGGCATTAGAGTAGAAACTTCAGTAGTCATTCTGGGAAGGACGTTGAATATGTAGACCTGGCTGAAATTAGTGTCGGTAACAACAGAAAGAGAAGAAGTCTAGCGAGGGGCTTGGACAGAGTTTTATGTACAGCATCCATATGACCAACGTAAAGTCAGTTCAGGAAAGCCCATCAGCCATATTATTTACCCACTGAATGATTCCCCTTCTAGGTGTACCCGACCCGCCACGACTAGCAAAGTGCGGAAATATGAAAGATAAGTCCCGTATCTTCATCTAATGAACACATCCAAACGACAAAGACCCCCTTTACGTTCCTTCGTAAGCCTCTACGTATCCAAAGGGCTCTGATCAGGGTGCCCGATTACTGAAATATCTCAAGTACATGGGGCGGGTATTGGTCCCTCAAGGCATCTAGGCAACACTCGCTTTCTCTCTACAGCCCCGTCCCATGCACTCATCAGTTGTATTAGTAGACCTTCTTGATACTCTGAAGCTAGGGCACAAATTCCAAATGGACGCATGTTGTAGTCGCTATAGGACAAAGGAAGGCAAGCCATTGGATAGCCTGCACACGAGTCAGTATCCCGACTTATGAGCTTTGCAGTCTAGCAGAGCGGAAAAGAGAAGCTACCAGCGGTGCTGTAGTAATCGTCAATCTCGCTGTCTGCTGGACAAAGAATGGCATCAATTTCATTATCCTGGAGGCATTTATCAATAGCCTGATTGCGTCCGAAATCCCTCATTTTTCTGATCGCCTCTTCTCTGGCTTCAGACGATATAGCAAAGTTTTCTGCCATTTCAAGACGGCCCATATTGGGAGACTCTGATTTAAAAGTCAGTTGAGTATGTGCCCTTGATAGCGTGGACTTACCTACCAGGGGGAAACTCCAAGTCGGCATGGGACTTCATAAACTGCATAACCTGGCCTAATGTCCGTACTTGGCTAGAGTCGAGGCCCTTGAGGTAGGCTTCAAAGTCAGGTTTAAACCCAGAATCTAGAAACAGTTAGGACTCAAATTCGACATGCAGATTCGGACCATGAGGTCTCCATCAAAGGTAGTCACTCATCACTTGGCCTATCAGTCCTGTGCCGTCTACTTCCAACCCATCAATAGAAGCAATCTCAACCTCTTTGACAGTGGCCCCAGTCGCTCTTAGTTTGCCATATGCAGCGGAGATCTCATCGTGGTTGGGATCGATCAGTACCTCAACTTACTGATTTTATCGTGGGGTCACTCTACCTGTTGCTTTTGGATGCTTGGCACGGGCGTGGCCACGATTGAAGGCAGACTCCAGTTCTTGGGGTTTAGAACACCGATTCTAATACTGTCCAAGGATCCCGTTAGCTTGCTAGAATACCCCCCCAGGGGGCTTCTTGTCGTCGAAGCTATGATCTACCATGACGTCCATCAAGGCGGCAATGTCTTGGGCACATCTCGCTATCGGACCGGCCGAGTCAAACTCCAGGCAGATCGGAACAATAGCTCTTTGGGATATGAGCCCTAGAGTAGGCTTCATCGCGAAAACATCTCCTCTAGTTGCAGGTAGAAGAATGGATCCGTTGGTATCAGTTCCAACTGACATAGGTGCCAGGCCGGCGGCGACGGCAACACAGGGCCCGGAAGAGGATCCTCCAGGACTCTATTCTCGCTCGATTAACAAAATACCACGCAGATAAAGAAGGATGGAAAGACCATACACTGTGCCCGCCTAATCCATCATCCCATTTCTTACCACCGATGACAAACGGTGACTGAGTGAGTCCTCCTACAGCAGACCAGCCGCAAGGCATCTGAATGCCACTCACGTCAAGTCATCTTATGATGCCTGTGCAGACCGAATGTAAAGCTACCTATAATTGCTCAGTTCCTTGAAACGGTCAGATTGTTCTCTATATTGCTCAAAGCTTGTGATCTTACACTGAGGTTTCCTTTGCCAAGAATAAGAACACCGGCATCTTGGAGCTTTGCGAGGTCAGTAAAACACGAAGAGCCAAATATGGCCATTCAAGAATCACTGCCAACTCACTTGCTTCGCCAGAGGAGCGGCGTCCCCGACCTTGGATCTAACTAGAGCATAGGTGCCGGATGTTGTATCCATGCCAAGCTTGGGATCAGTGGCAATGTTGTCCTGAGCAACGGGTTGGCTGACCAGTCGAGTAGCTAGTCACAGCAAAGAGCTCAAACCTTGATGATGATAGGGACACCATGTAATGGCCCACGAATTCTGCCTTGAGCTCTCTCATTATCCAACGAGCGGGCCATGGGCAAGATGATATCGGTAGGAGTAGTAGTAATGATAGCATGCAAATATTCGTATTACTTATGGATCCGATTGAGATATTGCTGAACGAGAGCTTCGCTGCTTACAGTTCCAGCCTCAAAAGCCTTGGCAATGTCGACAGCGGTGGCTGTGAAGAGATCGAGTTCTGGCATCTTAGTATCGTTCAGGAACGTACCAGTGGAAAGTTTGGGGAGGGTAAGATCGTTGTTTGCTCTGAGAGTGCGGTTCTCTAGTACTGTACTGTACTGTACTTTCGCTGAACAAGTGTCCTTGGGTCAGGTATTTGGACGGCGAAAGTTGGAGGGAAACGAACAGTAGCTGTGGCGATTGGAAAGTGACAGTTGTAGCAACAGCTGACTTGCGGGTGGTGCCGGGGTTGGGAGGAAGCGGGGTCAGGGATGAAAGCGTGCATCACTCACAGATATTGAGGAAACTCACTGAATCCCTGTTCTCTTGTACAGTGCAGTGCAGTGTGGCACCATACGCCAAACACGGCACTACACTAATTTGATCAAGTCGTCAAATCATAATTTACGACATAAAAAAGCCCAATCCTGTATTGTCTCAGCCATACCGGAATGACTTCCCACCATGGCAACAGGTGACCAACCAACTATGGGAAGAAAGGCCCGTTTTTCCATTCAAGACCCTCCTGGGGGTATTCAATAGCGCTCGGCCAGCCACCAGCCAACTTCATTAGATTAGAGCGGCTATATGGTCGCGGCTGGCTGAAACAAAACTTGAAGCAAAACTAATCACGGTGCCTAGGTGGGCGTAAAAGCCGGATGCATCAAAATGGTTTGCCTCCGAGTCATTCTCACCCTCGACATGTCCTCTGATCAGTGACTCATGCTGGTCTCTGTATCAGGACTTTCTGATGGGCCAGTGAATAACGGTCCGCCATAGCACTTCGTCAGTAACTGACTCCGTGATTAACTGAGCTGTTCTACGTATATAAAGATTTCCCTCCTCTCCAAAAGGCACCAGAATCAATCTTCTCCGATTAAACAAATCAATAATCACATAAACATCACCGCTTTACAAACCACAAATACTCTCTCCGGCGCCTCATGGTGCTGGTGGCCAAGCCCGGCACACCATAGCACTCTTTGTTGAGGCTATCCGCACATTGCCTTCCAAAAACTAAAGTTGAATGGGATTTTTCAGTGTGTTGGCTTGATATGTCTCCTTGAGGCGTCGTAAGCTTTGGGCATCAATCAACAAACACAAACCACGAATACGATAAAGATATCCTTAAAGTGCCTGAATTTTCCGGGGCGGTTATTTCTACCCGAAAGGGTAATACTCCTGGTAACCAGGAGAAGGTACAGAACCTTGCAAATGAGTGGAAGGGAAACGGCACGAAGGTTGAAGTCGGTCCCGATGAGATCACTTTTACCATGCCACCTGGAAGTGGTGATTATGCAGCAAAGCACTTTCAAGATCGCATGGAGAAGGAGGGTCTGTGGGAGGATTGGAAAGAAGGTCGAAAATGAATTAAAATCCATCGCCAGCTCCAAGCAAATCTCTTCCAGAACCCAGAAAACATAAGCCCTTTTACTACCGAACTCTTTGCTAAAAACAAACAAAATGAAACGTCGACAAAGGACAGCATGTACATGTCTTCCGCCGCAAGAAGTATAACGCGACAGACCCAGAAGCGAATCTACCCAGACTTAAAGAGCTCAGCGATAACTGGGACTACGAGGTACACAACGGGGGAACCATTCTTCGATTGAAGCACCGAATTCGATTTAATTCCTCCAGTTGCATGGCGGATCTGACGGATCTGGTGGCCAATAGTGGGGTTGGTGAGAGCTGGAGACAATCTCACTACGTGGTGAAGACTGAGGCTACGGGGATGACTGAGGAGGATAGGGCAAAGGCGAATACTTGCTAGATTGGAATTGAGCTGGAATCATTAGTCTCGACATAGCCAGCCAATACAAAAGGTCGGTAAAGAACATCATGGGAACTACATGTGCCATGATACACAAGTCATAATTTGTAATTTGTAATGTATTCAACTACCTGCGCTTTTATTCGATCTTTACCCATAACACTGTCACGGCACTTGTCTAAGGTGTGAGTAGCCTTTCTTCACATTCTATTCTAGGACTCTTGAAACTCAATTTCACTTCATCACGCATCTTGAACCTGAACTCTACAGCAAAGCTCGGAGCACAAGTGATCATGCTGGAAGCATTTTTGAAGCCCATTCCCTCCACTCAATGTATCTCGCTGAGAGAGGGATGCTCGGGGTTGAGATAAAGAGCCCAAACCGCTCACGTACTACTTCTGGCCACTGCCTGTCACAGGAGCATGGTGAGCGGTTTGGGCTCTCACCAATAACTTCCCTTGCTCCGTGAATGATATTTGCTTCTCATACCAGCACCACTGCAGGTTACTGTCAGTGACCATGGTACCTCTGCAAAAGGGCCAGGTTTCAGGTATAAAAACCACTAATCTCCAGCCGATCTGCAATCTCAACCTTTGCCCACTCAACTTTTGATTACATGAAAGCTCAATCAATCTTCAGATACAAACAGGTCCACAACACGTCAAACTTTGCAATGCCGAAGAAGGAGCCGAAAGAGGTTATAGTCACCAAGTTTACCAGAGTCGGAACTACACCTGGCAATGAACAAAAGCTTCAGGAGCTCGCGAGAGAATATGGAGATCATGGCGCCCAGATCGTCATTACTGCTGTCACGATGAGTGTTGGGCTCCCAGCGAGAGGACGGTTTCGAGTTGGGGGTGAATACACGATCAAGAAGTTTGTGAAGCAGATGAAAGATCGAGGCTTGATGGATGATTGGCATATGGATGAATGATTGGCATTTCTTGTGCTATAACTATCTCGGTAATTTTTAATATCGATACTCCTTTATTAAATATGGTTCAAGACTATCTTTTTTCATCTTTCCTTTATTCCCACTTGGATCTGTTCTGCTCAACAAACTCCTTCCAAGTAACAGGCTTCTCATCGAGGAGATCCAAGCTCTCCTTGAGATCAGCATCGCCGTAGTATCCGGGTTCCTCCAAGAGCATCATGTTCTCAGTCAGCTCCTTTGCGATGGGGGCAGGGAGGAAAGACTCGAAGACATCGGCGGGAACTTGGTTGAAGATGGCGGGCTTTCCGATGACCTCGCTGAACTCGGAGATGATTCTGTTGGGGGAGTAGTAGTCGGTGGCAGCGAAGATGCGCTTGTTGAGGGTTCCGGGGAAGTTCTTGATGGCAGCCTTGACGAACTTGCCTGGGGAGAGTTAGTAGTTGTCAATGTGAATGTGGTTGGTAAACTTACCCATGTCGGCGTTGACGTCAAAGAGAGGAACCTTGGCCTTGTCACCATTGGCGGGAAGAGCCCAACCATAGCTACCATCCTCATTCTTGCGGATCGAGGTGAAGAGATTGGAAGCAAAGAAACCAGGAAGAACAAATGTCGCGGGGACGTTGATCTGTCGGATATACTCCTCAATCTCGGCCTTGCCCTCAAAATGCTTGATGTGAGTAAGGCGCCCGTTGCTGATCTTCTTGGTGTCGATAAGAGACGAAAAGACGAGCTGTTTGACTCCCGCAGTCTTGCAAGCGTCGGCGACAGCCTTGCCTTGAGCGATCTCGCCGTTACCGCTGTTAGTCTCCCAGTAGTTTGTGACGAGGAAGACGGTGTGAGCGTCCTTGACAGCGGGAGCGACTTGCTCAGCGGTGTTCATGTCGGCCTGTAAAGTCAGATTGTGTTTTGGTGGAGAATACGATTGAACTCACAGCGACGACCTCGACGCCCTTTGAGGCGAGGGCTTGGGCAGCTGGCTTGGAGACATCGCGGGTAATGCCACGAATCTTGAACTCTTTGGAGAGAGCGGGGTCGTTGAGAATGGCGCGAACAACAGAGCCGCCCTGGTTGCCAGTGGCGCCGAAAACGGTAAGAATCTTGGACATTTTGAGTTATTGGGTGTTGTTGAAAGTGGAGGTATGTTGACTGGGTGAATTGGATTGAGAGTGAGTTGATAATGAGACCGTTATTGAAGACGAGGAGTTGTCTTTATAGATTCACGACACAACCGTGATGGTGTATCCAGCCCAGCCACAAAGCTGCATGCATAATGGCGCAGCAATCCTTAGCAATCGAAACCTTGTCCAACTAGACAGATGAATAAGGTACCAAAGGGAGCCTCGTACAGCAGCGGAGCTTTGCGCTACTCCGTGGCCATGATTGGTATGATCATGATGTAAGCCGTATACCAGAGTCGGCATGTCGGGGAACGCCAAGACATCGAGATGCAGCCCTAGCTGAGTAGGGACATGATGATTGGTGAGATTAATTGTTAGTGACGGGAAATATGGGGATGGACAATGACAAAGCGAGAGTCGTGCAGTAGTCAAGATGCACTAAGATTAGTGACACTTCAGAAGCCCTCCCAGGGGAGGAAAGAAAACTCAGGACCTTGATCCTAAATGACAAAAGGACTTGGGTAACTTTAGCCTAAATTTAGGGTACTCTTTTCTAAGTTTATTTTAGCACCCTCTTCTAAAGTCTTATGTTTTCTTGCTTCCCGAGGGCCCCTCCTCCTCCATTCAACGCGCGGGGCTCGGGAAACGATACGAATACCGGGCGCGAAACACAGACTTTGGGATCTGTAATTCGGATATTTCAACAATGCCAATGCCGACGACTTGTCCATTTTCTCGTCGATTCCCACAATGATTCACGTTCGGGGCTAATCGCGCCGTGACCAACGCGCGAACCGATGCTCGCGACAATGATCACGTGGTGATAAGAGAGCACAGTCACGTGCGCTCATCTCATCCTGCATCAGCTCTCACCAAAGCTTTCAGGCAGAGCGAGGGCGCGTCAAGGCTCACCTCCCTCCCTCACTCAACTCACGCGCGCAAAACCTCAAACATGGCCGAATCTCAATCCGACCAGAGCGAAAGTGAGATCCACGATGAGCGCGCTCACAGCGACCCCAGCGAAAGTGAATCCGGCGCTGAATCCTCCGAGTCCGACGATGATTCCGACGGTGGAGGCTTGCTAGATACGATGGCCGCTGACGGCAGCGAAGAAGAGTCCAGCGATGAAGATTACGATATCTATCACCGCGACGACTTGGCCCAGGACTCTTATCTCGACTCGTTCCCCCAGTTTGGTCGCCTTCCTAGTGAGTTGCGCAACACCATCTGGGAGTTGTTCTGTCCTGAACTTTGCGCTCGGCATCGCGTGCTGGACTTTCAGATCTCGTATGGAACAGCCCTGCATCCCGACGCCGCGAGTTCTTTTGTTTGGACTGTACGCGACGGTATTGCGCTTGGTGATCAGACAAAGAACCTCCGCGCGGTTTTTGCTGTTCACAAAGAGTCGCGCGCTCTAGCCACCAACGCCTTTCCTGATTCTCTGAGCATCGATGCTGGGTCTGGAGACGCTACTGTTCGCTTCAACAGGAACTCAGATGTTGTCCTGATGAACGGTCTCAGTTGTCCGCCAGGGAGAATGGTGTTTCACTTACCAGGCTTTGCAAGCGAGGTCAAAAACTTTGCGCTTGGTGGGCCTAACATCCTTGATGACCTCAGTGGTCCCGACGTACCAGCGCTCTTGAGGCAGTTCACCCAGCTGGAGTGCTTCTACGTGAACGTCTCGAGTACGGAGTGCCAGAAGTCGACTCTGGGGTGGTGCACGTCGGATCTTATCAACCGGTATCAAACACAAACGTACGAGAAACAGCCTGGACTCGGAGAAGACTTGCAGTTCTTGTGGTGCTGGCCTGATTTACAGCGACATCCCGACTTTGCGCGATTCCAGATCGACAGGGATACTTGGGACAACTTACCAGATCCTCTTGGGAGCGAATTGGAGCAACGAGGTCTCAAGGCATGGCCTATGGTTGCTTTTGAATACGAGCGCGGACTTCGACGGTTTGAGTTGCTGCAAACACTTGGACCGGACCTGGGAGACGACACTTCGGACGAAGACGATGATGATGATGACGACGATGGCAACAATGGACCTGATCTCGATGAGTACGAAAGTGATGGTATTGACGACGATGAGATTGTCGAGACATACGACCATTCCGACGAAGAAGGCATCTCATTGGCCAGCGGCTCCCCTCCACCCGCTCCTCAAGAAATATCCGACGATGAGGATGACGACGGCGCTGGCGCAAACTTCTCCAGTCCCGAGCCGGAACCAGAAACAGCGCCTGTGCAGCGCGGACGCAAACGGCGAGTAGTCTCGGACTCCGATGATGAAGACGAGGAGGACGTGGAACCTGCAGCGAAGCGCGCGAGGACACGAGTTGTTGAATCAGACGACGAAGATGATGAGCCAGAACAGACACGACAGCGCTCCATGTCAGACGATGAGGATGAGGACGACGGCGGCGTGTCAAAAGAGCCTCACGCAAGCGACTCCTCCAGCGAAGAAGAAAGTGACGAGTCAGAAGATGAAGACGCACCACCCAAGAAATTATCTCTTGCTGAGAGACTACGTCTCCATCGAGAGGAGAACCCAGTGGACGATGATTCAGATGCAAGCAGCAGGACTGCTGATGAGGAGAGCGAAGATGACGATGAAGAGCGGAATCCTTTCACGATGGGCATGGCGGATGAGTCAGATGGAGAAGGCGAAGATGGAGAAGGCGAAGATGGATATGATGAAGATGGCTATTAATTCCATCACATTCTCACTTCTTAGATCATGTTTGAGTATCCGTAGATTTTAATGTAATAGAAAACAATCCCAGCAATGGATCAAACAGTCTTCCCAGCAGCAAGTAGTTCAACAAACTGCTCTATCCTCTTCCTCCTCGTCTCCGGCCTCTTCGCCGATTCCAACCTCCATAAGAAACTATATCTCTTCGTCTTATTCAACCCCCTCCAAAACTCCCCCGCCGCTTCATTCCCCTCCATCACTCTTTCAAAGTCCTCTGGCACAATCACATTACTCGACGATGAATACGCCCTCTCCCAGCGTCCATCCTCCCTCGCTGCATCAACCTCCGCCTGCCCAGCGGGCGTCATTCGACCAGCGGCGATTAAATCCGCGACTTTGTTAACGTTGCGCTGGGACCAGAGACTTTTCTTCCGACGGGGCGTGAAGCGCTGGATAAAGTGGGTTGCATCGTGGGATTTGCGCTGGCCGTCGATCTAGCCGTAGCAGAGGGCTGTGTCGAGGGCTTGGTCGTGTGTTATTGAGGGGATGGGGGAGTTCTTTTTGGCGATTTTGAGCCAGAGACCGGTTTGGTTTGTGGAGTGGTTTAGGGAGAGGTAGGATTCGAACGAGGATGGGGTTGGGAAGAGTTTGGTTTCTGGAGGGGTTGTGGAGGAGAGTGTAGGTGCTGGGGATGGGGGTTGCAAACGGATGAGTCTTTTGGCGGTTGATCTTGTTGTTGGTGACATTTTTGGTGTTTGTGAGAGCGTGATGTTCACGATTGGATTGAGATGAGGCTGACAGCCAGGGCGCGACGAAGGATTACGCTAGACCAGATTCAATTGGCCAACGTCAAACGACTTGAATATACGATTTTTGAACGGAGTAATATACGAAGGGTTCTCAAATATTGCATATCCTTTATCGATGATGGTTTCTGGCCTCTTCTGCTCCCTGCGACTTAAAGAGGTGCAATTCGAGAATATGTAGGGTAGCCCAAGACGCGTCAACATCTCGGAGAGAACAGCGATTCCACCGCACGTGATGCAAAAAGCTACACAATGAGCCCTTCAGTGGTGGATACCCAGTGAGGAAGTCTTGATTACAAAGTCTTAGCATCTTCTTCAAACTCATACAAACTGTTTAAGAACGATGCCAGTGGTAAAGAGACCATGTCTTCAATGTAAAGGTGAGATCGTCGCGTCGGTGGCTGGATGCGGGGTGCTGACCGGCCTTAGAAAAACATGTCAAATGTAGGCGAATTCACTGAACCGAGTAGATGTGGATAGCGAATGATGGCTGATTAATTATAGGCGATGAAGGGCAGCCGAGGTGTCATCGCTGTATTGCTAAGAGCTTACCTTGTGCTCGACCTGCGAAGAAAACTGTGTTTCGAAACTCATCAACAGGACCTTTGACGGACCAGACTTGGGTAAACAGTGAGATAAGAGACTGTAAGTCATTGACCAAATATACTTTCGCAGTGAAGAAAGGTGCCTAATCACTCAACAGGCAATACCAACCCGCAAAGTTCACTGGAAGGAGGCGCAGGTACATCTTCAACAGCCGCAGCAAATTTCAACGACGCTCCAGAGTCAACTTACAACGAACCCCTAAGAAACAACCCGGTATTCCCAGTGGCAAACACATCAGCTGGAAATTCACCGAGCTACCCTTCTTCACCATGGCAGCAGGCAACAGGCCGATCACCCACGGACCTGCCGAGCAACTCGAGCGCATACACCGTAACCCACGACCATTCATCTCCGTATGGTCCACCGCAAGATCATGTTCCTTCTCCCCGATCACACCAGCCGTACAGTTCAGGAGAAGTAACGAAATTTCCTCTTCAAGATCCGCAAGAGGCGTGTTTGCTTCGATACTTTGTTGAAGAGCTGTCGCATTGGGTACCGATCATCTAGTAGCGGTGCATGATAAATGCTAACGTGAGCAGCTTGACTTGTGCGATGAGAGACGACACTTTCAACTCGTTGTACCGCTCCGCGCTCGACACCATCCGCCACTTCTCTACGCCATATTCGCCCTCTCAGCGCGCCATCTAAGCCGTCTGCCGAAATACAAAACACCACAGGGAATTCTCTACCAAGGCCAATTGCTCCCCAAACTCACACCCCACGACGCAGTAGAATACACGTTGAAATGCATCCCCGCTCTACGAGACTTTCACCTCATCCAAGACGACGAAAAGCTCGAGAGTATCATCGCCACAGCCGGTAAGACTCACCAAACCTCCACTAACACTAGCTCATGCTGAAAGGTTACAGTTATTCTCCGGCAGTTGGAGGAGATCGACGACGAAGAAGATCAAGAGCAGGAGCGGAACCAAAGGCGGAATGCAAAACCTCAGGTTAATTTTCTAGCTATCATAGACGCAGTCCTGAGAAGTCCACCGTCGCGGACCCTCTTTGGCCGCCGATCACTTATCCAAGCGGCGTATTGGATGGCCGTTCGCCAGGAACTTTACCACTCGTTTACAAAGCGTCATCCGCCAAAGATGGTTCTAGATCCCGAGTATGGGCATGGTGCGTCCAAGGCGAATAAGATTGTCCTTCACACAGCGCAGGTTGCGAAATGGCGATGGGCTGATGGTTCAGAACAAGAATGGCGTACGTACTACCACTGAGATAAAAAGGCCGTGTAACTAACGGGGTTTTCAGTGCGACTTCAGAAGCAGGGCGAGGTTCTGGAGGACGAAGCACGGAGAGAGTATCAGCCGTTCTATGTACGACCAGCTGACAGGTCGAATGGAGAAATATTCCCGATAATCTGGTACTCGTCCGCACTGGAGGTGACAACCATGCAGCTCAGCATCATAGCGAAGATGGTGCTGATGGCAGAGAACCCCTTCCTCGGGTAGGTCAAGATCAAATCTAAATTAACGAAGATCCACTGACGCCAAATCAGGGGAAACTCATCGACACGTGCGCAGTGGAGAGAAATCGAAAATCAGGTGCGGCAGATGATATTGGATCTGTGTGGGATAAGTCTCTGCCATCCGGCATGTCCACCGGCTCTTGTGCACGCTGCGTTTGGGATGGAGTTGTACGGGGACTTCTTCACGGATCGGTATGAGAGGAGGGCGCTGAGGGGTGTAGTTGATAAGTTTCGAGATGCGAGGGCGTGGCCTGTCCAGAACCTGTCCAAGATGTTTGAATGAGCACGCACACACTTGGACACTTTGAAAGGGTAGGATTACTATTCAGCATCGGCATTCATTTCTTGGCCACGGCACTAACTAATCTTGGAGCAATGAAACCCTTCAGGCGCGGAACTGTTTTTCCCGCGACCGGCGTAAATTGAATTGAAGTGACCACTGTATTTTTCATTATCACCGCTGCTGAACCCGCCAAGTCGGACCGAGATGTTTCGGCACTGAAGTGCAGATCTTGTCCACTGTTAAAGGGCCATGGCATGGGCCCTTGACCAGCTGGTGCAAGGATGGAGGGTCGTAGTCGGCAAGATCGTGTCAGAAGTGACAAAAGAGTGGAGATGCTGTGATCTTCGGAGGTTTTGTCCAAAGATCCTTGTTTGCGTTTGTTCGTCTTACCAACAAGCAAGCAATCAATTGTGATGAGAAAAGTACATACTGTTTGGTCTAGCTGAGGAGCAAACATTGCAAGACTCGGTGATTTGACTGGTGCGAGGTGCGGGATAGGCACTGGAACCCCCCCCGTCGTTTTCTCGCCCTTCAGTGCCGATCTCCCCCACAGCGCAATCTCTGACAGCTCACAAGGTGTTGAAGCGGGACGGCATCTACGGGATATCGAGAGCTAGCTGTGCCACTGAAACCAGGACAATTGAAGTAAAGTCTGTACGGAGTAATGCCACGCGATACTGCCTCAGAACCTGTACTCACAAAACATCGAGTCTTGTTGTACAATTATCTCGTGCGTGCTGCACTGTTACGGATTTGGCTGAGGTGGAGATGAGGCCAAACCCCAAAGAACCGGTGATAAACGACTGCAGCGTCGCTTATGACGACAAGATTGGGCTGATCATTTCTTTTTTGATGCCCAGGCCATTCTCGTCGGGCCCTGGTTCTGGGCCGTCATTTTATCTTGTCAGTGCAGGGCCCGCGATTGCATCTTGCTCGGGTTATTGAGATCTACAACCGATCAGATTTGAGGCCTCACTCACATTTGTCGGGTAGTGATGGGCTGTCCTCACAGAGCTCTTCTTCTCCGAGCGCTAAACATGCGCCTCTTGCAATAATGTCACGTATTATGGAAACGGTTGAGTCACCGTGTGTGTGTCTCTCGCAATTGAGGCTGGCCCACCAACGATGCAGCCAACCCAATGCGATTGATGCAATGCAATGTGATGGCGGTGACAAGCTGCGACGCGATAGCACTCAAGATCGACTTCAGCTCTTCGATTATCGCGCTTGAGTGGGGGTGACGCCGGGGATACTCCCTGACCACAATGCAACACCATCACGCAGGTAATCATCTTCCTTTCTTTTGTCCCACGATTCAAAAAAGATACAGTGATTGCAGTTTGCGAAAAAAAAAAAAAAAAAAAAAACTCTGCGCCGTCACAAACTCAAACGCGAAGCGCCAGGAACCAAACGGTAACTCTAAATCACAGTGGATACAGCACAAGCCCCGGTAAAGCATGTGTCCTGTGTCTCCCTACCTCGAGCACATGCTCATCACTGCAAGGAGCACAACACCAGACGCAAGGGATGAAAAACAATAGAAAACGGCGGTGGACGAACTGACCTGCTCCCCAACCGTTTCAATTCCATTTTTGCACGGCCCGCCTCCGCGATTAAAGACACAAGACAAACGCAGCCGTTACATGATGGCATGCGGCCGTTTGGACATATTGTACGAGCCTCGGGGGGGGGGGGGCACAAGCTTTTCGTGCTGCGTTTCACTAACGAACTTTACTGGAGGGTTTTGTCGTTGTGGCGTACACTCGGTCAGCAATCATGGCGCCGCGAGAAGAGGACACAACGTGGACAGGTGATATCAGTGAAAGGAAAAAAAGAAATGTTACGCTCGTGGCTGAACGGATGCTGAGCATTGCGATGCAAGGGCGTCTGGATCATCGTCACGGCGCCGTGACGAT
>JACCKW010000164.1:0-114491 GCA_013623355.1 Fusarium bactridioides | reverse complement strand
ATATTACTTTAATTAATAACTTTTTAGTTATAATAGTTTATATTTAATTTTAAAATATTTTTTTATATTTAACTTCTTTTAAGTTTAAGCTTTTAATTAATATATTTTTTAAGTAAATAATTTATAATATATTAAAAGAAATTTACTTTTTTATTTAAAATTTACTATTTTAAATAAGCTTACCTAGACCTAGATCTTAAGAGATCTCCTTAGTAGCAACGCAGTTATGTCTCTTGTCTATGCTTCTTTTACACACTCTCTATCTTAGCGCAGCCCGCGGTACCTAGTATCTTTTAATAGCCTTCCTGGGTAATAAAAGCAAAACCAATACCCTTACAAGTTATAGATTAATATATTTCTAATGTATTACTAATATAGTGTACCCTTAATTAATAGTAACTACTATATGTTAATATAAAAATATTTATAAATTTTATTTTACTTATTACTAGCTAATATTAAGACCTTATAAGAGAAAGCTATTTTAAGTAGTTAGTAATAAATAATCAAGTTTATAAGGAAAGGTTAAAAGAATCTTTAAAAAGTTAAATGTAGTAACTAATATAATACGTAAACTACTAAAGTAGCTATAAAGTAGTTGCGCAACACCCCTTGCGCCATACAAGTTGACTCGTATTTACCCTACAGGAACTGCCGCTACTCAGAGACACGACGAATAGCATGTCCTCACTTGAGAATAATAGGATCTGGAGGTGTATAGAGTCACCAAGAAGTTACCCATGCAGAAGCCCTTCTCAATAATCGAGTTCCCTGTTCGTGCCATTGGCCGCTGTCTACTTTAAAGTCTGATCGCGGCTTGGTCTTTCTCCTTTGCCGCCGCGGTCCCTACCCAGATAGGTACTCAACAACTCCATCCCGGTTACGCAACATATGCCTGTAACTCACTGACAGGCATCGATACATACAGCACGCCATAATAATAGGAATCATTTAGTACAAAGAGGTGGGCAAACTCCCGGATAAACTACTGACGAACCACTTGGCTGATTAAGACTTACAAGGCACGCGGCAACTCAGCCAATGTTTTACGGAATGGGGTCAGTCTGAACACTAACTCCTTGCCTGACATGGCACTACGAGTGTGACCAATCGTATCCTCTTCCGCGACACCAAGACACGTAAAGTCACGATAGCGCTACGTCGTAGAGCCAATGAACAGAGATGTGAGAGACAAAAGAGGCAATTGTCCAGGGTCTGATGAGGGACCCCGTTGCAGAAGTGGGCGCCTGGATGGAACGAGCCTTGTACCTAAATCATCTAGGACATCAAGAAGTGCTTATAAGACCAAATGTGTAGTTTCAGGCGCCTCATTGAGTTTTCCTCAATACCTATAGCGTCGCCCTTCTTGTGATCTCTTTATGAGTGCCCCTAATAAGGAAGAAAAGTGCTGAAATGGACAGCTGGTCAAGCAGCATTTCGACGTTAGCAGTTCTTGACAACTGCAGTGAGTGCCGAGGGGGAAATAAAGCTGCTGGTTAAACAATTTTAGGGACTGAGTAAGGCGGTCAATGCATGTTAAAACCGACCTCGTTGATATACGCTTCAGGTGCAGGGGCGAAATGCATGCGATGATTTCAGCGTCGAGGTGCAGCTTCTTCGCTTCAGTGGGTTGTAGGGCACCTCCACTAAAATCTAGTGAGGTCACCCAAGGGAGTGGGGCCAGGTGACCAAGAGCGCGCAACCATTTCAAACTCCCCTCCTTCATCAACAACAAACGACCTCTTCCTCCTCAATCAGAGACCGCGAGCAGCACAAACGTACACCCCTCGCTTCTGCCTTTCCATTTCCACTACTCGCAGATCAACTTTCAACGCTATTTCTTTTAGCCCACGCTCCTTGACGCGACAACATCGTACAGAGCCTCACCCACGACGCGAAACCTTGCCTAGAGGCTGAAACAGCTCGTCCCGAAGCCACCGCTACCGGTGCTGAGCAGGTCAAGGGCGCACCACTCGCAGCCAGTCATAAGGAACACGAAAAAATAACCTCAGTTGGTTAGTTGTATGGATGGAGTGATATTCAAAAGCGGACGAAGAACCTGTCGCCTCAGCATCCTAAGCCTGAAATCCATCCTCCGACGTATGCGGCAGGCACCTCTGGGCCATGATCTTCTGTGGTCCATGTTGCGCCTTCAGCCTCACATCCTTGAGATTATTTCAAGCGAACCCTCTTGAACAAAACGCGCCTTCTTCGACTTCCTCAATACCTCTCTCGAATGCTCCTCTACAGTCCACCCGCAATTGTACCGCACTACAGACCAGCGCCAAGCCCTCGATAAGCTCTTCACACGTCCGCGAGCCACTACAACGACTAAGATGCGAAACACCAACAACGTTGGTTTTGCAGGTTTATCGCTAGGCTCAGCCGTATATGGCATGGGCTAGAACAGGCTGCATATACCCAAGAACTGAGGGGCATTGTGTTATTGGACACCATCTCCTGCACAGGCTTGTTCAATTTCGTCACGATCTCTACAACGCGCAAGGAAACACCCCAACTCTTTACCTCATGGCATTCTCGCTAGCATCATTCAGGTTGGCCAACCTGATAAGCTTAGTGGTTTATGATCACTGACGTAGGGCACGAATAGCGTAGAGTCACCAGCCGGTGCCCAGTCATGTCTCGAAAACATTCTCGCCGGCTTTGACCACGATTGACTCGTTACGTTTCGAAAGCCTACCACCCGTCGGGTTCCTTAGAGTCGCAGCCAGCTGCTCCATCTTCTATAGCCCAGATCTTTGTAGCAAACGGGTTTCTCTGCAAACCTCGGTGTAGGAGGCGGCGCTGTAGTCCTCTGCTGATGTGCATCACCTCTTGGAGAAGGCTCTGGCTTCACCTCCTCAGAGGGTTATAAATCGGGAAGAGAAGGGTGTCCATCAGTGAATCCTTTCATTTTGCGAAAGATCGCAAGTTTGGAAGCCAAAACAAGCCAAAAACAACCAAGATAATGACATTCAGGCGGGAACTGAGCAGTCTGTTACATGAGTCGATGTTGGAAGACTGCAGAAAGAGATAAACGCTACCACAATGCGAGGGCTAGGTCAAGGAAACCCGAAACCGAGCGAACACGCCTTTGCCCGTATACGAATCAAGTGGAGCAACAAGCAGAGCATTACTTCATGGCACATCCCCACGCTTCAACATCTTGCGAACCTCTCTCAGTCTGCTAAATTGCCGCTACAACGTCAACAGAGTCGAATATGGCAACCCCTAAGGCCCAAGGGAGGAAAACGATAGCCACCTACAGCAACCCACTTGTTCATCATTGGTAAGACAACTCCCTGCATTTAGTTGTCGCTTGACAAGGAGTGTCAACGCGCTAACAACAATCATCACAGAACCTCCGTTACCATCGCTCTCGATCCAAACCCGCATCACGAACCCACCGCAAGAGACTCGCCATCGCCTACCGTTGTGTTGATTCAACTTCTCAGACGTGCGCACAACGCCCCTTGGATATGGGCAGTCTAGCTGATGAAGCACACCGCCATTGGGCTGGTTGTCAAGTGCAGTCCAGCTCAAGCGCTCTCCTTTTCTGCAGGCTTATGATTTGCGCTTGTGGCTCTGAAGGCACGCGAGGACGATCTCGAAATACCCTCCAACGAAAGCCTCACGGGTACGACATGACCGACGCCGAATTTCCTCCCTTCACCGTTGCCTTCTGATGGAGAGTTTATTCTGGGCACCACCTCCTCACCAATCGTACAAGGCCTTCTCGACCGGCTTCCATGACATCGCTTCAGACGGCAACGAGCGGATTGTACTACACCTTAACCCTATCAAAGCAATTGACGTGACGTCTCGCCGATCGTCAAGACTGAGATGGGCAATCTGATCCTCGATGCCAAGTTTCGTAGCAAAGTCTCCTGGGGCAATGCCTTGCACTGCATCGACCCATTGCCATAGAGTGCCAAAGAGGTGAATATTGCCCCCTCGGACCCCGTACTGGATCTTCAACTGGATAGGGGAGGGCATGATATGGTGCTTCGTCACCCCAATCTTCTGGTTAACCTTCCTGCAGTGGTTAGACAGGATCCTGATCATAGTAGGGATCATGATCGACCCCCGGGCCCTCAGGACATTATCTGTGAGGAGCCCACCGATCACGCAACCACAAGAATAAGCGCACAAGTCTCTACGAAGGTATCCCAAGGGATGCCGGGCCTCAAAGCGCAACCATAAGGACATCCCCAGACCATAGCGGGGATCATTTGCTTATCTCCAAAACCTCAAGAAACCATCCATGACGCCCACCGAATACGCAACCATGAGAGCCAGGGCGCAAATCTTTATACGAAGCAGTCCCACGAAACACAAGGCAACCAATATTCAAGCGCTACCACGGAGTGCATCCCCCAGATTCCTCTACGTCCTTCGTCTTATTGTCAAAGTGAATAAGCTTCCACTATCTGAGATGTATATATAGGATGATGGCGCCCATCTTCAGGCATGGGACGTTGTTGAAGATCGCCGGGGGGCGCAGGCGCAAAGCAAAGATGGTGGTGTACGAGCACAGGTCCATGCATATGTGTCCAAGATCGAGAGACAGCACTAGCTGAACTGCTGGTACTGGAACAGTGATGATGCGCTTTGATAACCACAAGTGAATAGATGGATCCTTGTGAGAACATGGTAACCAGAAACGCCTGCAGTGACTCGTGCTGTTGGAAATCAGGCAGAGGCAAGACGATGAGGTTGACGAAAGAAATAACGAACCTCGTATCTGTAGGGAACATTGGGCAATGCAGAGCAGATAGTTTCCTCCAGAAAAGATGGGTTCCTTTTGGCGGTACCTGACTGAGGCGATGGCCAGGCAAGTATGAAGTCGCGGTAGATTGAGGTCCGACGTGTTGCAGATCGAAGAGGAGAGTGCGCATGCAAATGGACACGTTATATCCAATGACAGTACCCCGCCTCGTATTCCCAAGTGCTCTTCTAGAGTAACCAAGAACAGCTTCCATCAAGCGCGATGTCAGAGGACTCAAGGGCATTGCGAGAAGGTCGATGTTCCAACAGGATGCCCGCGTGGTCATGTTCCCATGTGCGCAGCCTTTTGGACATTTGCTAGTCTCTTCAACGTGGCAGAGAGCTGGGCTTTTGGAAATTTATGGGGCTAGTTTGTACATATAACCGCAATAACTTGGGGACATCGGGGGCTCGTTGTGTAGCTAGGACGATGCACCGATAACTGGACGCTGTGTTGTATACCGGCTCCAGTTTATGGCTTGTTTAGGTAAAGAGGTCCAGTATCTTGAGATAATAATTGATGCCAGTACTGATGAATAGCGGGAATAATAAACTCACACTTGCACCGCGGAATTAGACTTGGCCCTTGAAGCTTCGATCTGCAATCGTGCGATAGAGCACGAAAGTCGCCTCGTGACCTAGGCCTCTGTATTCTTCTTAGAGTACAAGATATATAGGTCAAGTGATATGGATCGCGGCCGGCCGTCCACTTCGATCTTTGAGTCTTGTCAAGTGTTATGAATGTAAAATGCGCAGCGATATCTCGACCGGGGGGGACTGGTTTAAGAAGTCAACATCAGCTAATAGGTTCAATAGTTGAGATCCTGCAAGGACGTCGCGTCAATCACCAGCTCTGCAATGAAGATAAGTTATGTGCTTGTCTTGTTCTCTGGCTACGCCTGTACTGATCTCTTCGACTCTCAGTAGTATAGCAATGACCTCGATGTTAGATCTTAAGTACTAGGTAGCCTCCACGGTATAGAGAGGAACGTGTCAGGTTAAAGAAGGGAAACAGAGCGAAGGTTGTCCTACGGGCACTACAGAGATCTCCTAGAGGGGCATGTTATCCCAGGTTGATGCTCTTCATATAAGATCCCTTCAAATTGAGGGGGTGTGTGGGAGCGAATATGAGGTATGGAAACAAGTAGTAAAGAACAATGGCTTGCCATCCTCGACTTCGGTCTCAACAAGCTCAATCCCGGGCTTGCTCACCGTCCTCAAGCCGTCCTGGCTCCTCGTCCACTTCCATAGCCGTCTGCTTCTTCCGGATTGCTTGCCGAAAGCACAGAATATCATCAACCTTATCATCGGCAATAACGTCCAGAAACAGCTCCCGTCGGTCAACACTCCACTCTGCAATCCCATCAACTCCCAAATACAACAGGTTCTTGAGACCACTAATGATAGCCGCCTTGTCCTCGAGCTTTGCCAAAGCCTTCTCGTTCTCCTTCCGTCCCAGTCTCACAGCGTTGAGGGCTTCGGATCGTTCTGATTCCTCTTTTTCTAGCGGATAGATCTTGTCGTTAAGCTCTGGAAGACAGGCTTTAATCGTCGGTCTCTCTCCGTCAAGGACAGAAATCGCATCTCGGTATTTTCTGCGCAGTGCCTTTCGCTTTTCGCACTTGATTGCGTTTTGGCGGCCACCTTTATTCTTTGCGATGCTCTTGTGCTTTTCCTCGGCATTATCGCGCTCGGAGGTAGCATTCCGCATCGCGGTCCAGGCACAATGCTGGTCCAGACTTGCTGTAATGTTCTGGTTGGCACGGGCTTGCCTTTTGAATCGTTCGGCTTCGCCTCGTTGTCTGTCGTGTAGTAAGTAGAGGAGCACGTTACTTCGTAGAGTGATCGTTTCCTCTAGGGTTGGTGCGGTTTGAACAACGTCGTCAGGCTCGTCTGCTAAATGATCCAGGCCTAGGGGTTCTGTAGGGCTTTCGCCCTTAGTCCTAAGCATGACCTATCCGCCTGGTCAGTTTCTCGAATCAGTAGGATAATATCTCTATGACATAGCACATACCTTACGTTCTGGGAATGGGTACTCACTTCTTTGCCTGCCAATAGGTGTGGGTGCTGAACGGAGTGGAGGCATTCGAACAAATGTGATCGATGTGGTGTTTCTTGGTCCAGTGGGAAAAGTTTCTCAAGTTGAAGTGATTTAATGTTTTATAAGTTCACACCGATCCAACGAGTTAACAGGCTTACAGCGATCTGAAGAGTTTCAAGGTTCAGTGGCGAAGATCGATCCGATGGAGTAGACTTGACCAGTACCTAATTTCGAAGTTATGCAGGGGGGCTTGTTAGCTCTACATGTAAGTCGCCGTCACCACAAACTATTCCTCCAGCTCTCCGTTCGTTTTCTTTAGCTGTCGTAGTCGAGGATGCGTGCATGATGTTGATGGCCTAAACAGCGCAGGGCCCTCGCAAAAAAGCCCTATCCCAACAGATCCAAACAACTCGGCGCCTTCTTTGCCGTACCCGAGGCCACTCGTCGAGATCATTTTGGTTATGTACATTGTAGTCCCTGCGATTTAGGTATTTCTCATAATCACCAATCTTGACCGATCCCCTCCTCACCTGTCGAAATGAACCGTCCTTGCAGCGCAATGATCAATAGACGCGTCAAACGCCAGGTCACCCTGTCTCTGGGGCATTCTCACGATGCTCATTTCGCTGCTCACCGACCGATGGCTTTCCAAAGGACTGCCCTGAATTGACCCTATGGCCAAGGTCAAGATGATGCTTACAACACGTTCGACACTCTGGAGGGGTAACTCAAAAGGAGTCCAGTTTCATGGCTTGACCCGCTACCAACCTCTGTTGTTTGGCGTTTCGTCCAAGCATTCTTCGGCTTTGATCATGCTCCGTTGTAAATGTCGCTTGTGGTATCAACAAGGGTTATGCCACTAGCCTGTTGTCGGCCACCAAGACAGATTTCACACCCGAATCGTGTAAGACGATTGGCTGATTTTTGACTACGTCCCTGTCTTGTAGTGGAGAGTTACCTAAAGTTGGCGATAAGGCTTGATAATTTCTTAAGTTAACCTGATTCGATTCCGCGATATAAAAAGCGTCGGAATTCATGATAGAGCAGCGGCTACTGTACTCGAGTGTACAGTGTCATTTTTAGGCTATATTGGCGGCCTGATTTGCATAGTCTTCCCGCGGGGTTGGCCTGCTACTCTGCAGAATCAATTGATGATCCGAGAGTTCAAGCGTTTTAGCCACCACTACTCTGTCCCGAAGGAGGCCACAAATTCATATTGCCAGAGCTCCTTATGGCTCTTAGCATATGTTGTACCTTTTATCACCTTAATAATCCCTTCTGCCTCTGGTCGAAGAAAGAAACAAGTAAGTGCAGCTACTGAAACGTGGCCTGACGTTTCCTTGTCTACAAGCCATAGAAGATTGAAACCGTGCAGAGCAAACATCCCGTATCCCGTTTAAAGAGCCTTTGGCCTCCAATTTTACTAAAATGGTCCTTCTGTGGTTACCCGCATTAGCGCTGTATGTTTGAACATTCACTCTTAGCCCCATTATCGACACAGGCTACATACACGTCGTCTCTGCATTTCGTCATGAAAAGCAGGTATCCGAGACTCAATTTTATGGATCTGCTTTCTCATCATTTGTTGTCAATAGGCAGCAATCTCATCCTCTCAAGAATCATGGATCCAGTACTTTAGACTTTTGACATTTTCATCATTACCTTCCCCGGCAACTCACCCAGGAAGTTCCTCAACCACATCACACACCACAAGCATCATGGCCAATCTCTCGGCTGAAGAGTATCAGCTTAGAGCCCTTAATGCTCAGATTCAAAACACTCTCTGCAACATGGACCCGTCTTCACGACTCGCAACACTCCTTCAAGAGACGATGGTCACCATACGACGTCATCAAGAGGCACGCGCCAACCGAAGCTCCGAAGGACCGATCTGCGAGGTAGCTGAGGATGATTCGCTTATCGCCGCGTCAAGCAGTACCGATAAAGACTCTCTTTCTCTCGTATCTACCAGGTCCAACGAACCTGAGGGAGAAGAGGTGACTGCAGATGCGGCGAGTTCAGCGCTTGGGAGGGACTCAGACCCGGCCGCGACCGCCCAAGAGTCTGCTGCCATTAACGAATATCCCACTCCTACCGAAACACGAGTCGAGGCTTGGCTGGACGAGACTACTTCTACATCCTCTGACACTTCAAGCAAGAAGACGAACAGCAAGAAGCGCAAGTTTGATGATGATAATAGCGTCGACGACGATGACAACAGATTCACCCCATTGGGGAAGAGAGTCAAGTCTTTAGTATGCGACGCATCTTCTGCTGCTCTCTCCTGGTGGTAAAAGTAAATTGTACTTGAGTGTTCGAGTCTATCGAACAGTGGAAGATTCGTTGGCTGTGGCAATAAGGAAAATGGTTCGTCAGGCCCCTCAAGCTGATACACAAAGGTCCATTCACGGGACTGAGTAGATACATATTGAAGAATCAGGGTGTCGGCATGGGGATACCATATGTAGAACCCAAATTGAGCGAGCGCTATCAATCTGCATGCTCAATTTGACCAGATCTCGACGCTCCGTTCTCTGCACAAACACACACTGGGAAATGATGTTGGGTTAAGGTTGGAGGAGCTTACCGCCACTGTAGACATCCACTCAACCTGTCCTGAGCAGATCATGCTCCAAGGAGCAAATTTAAGTGCTCACGATTTGTTTTCTGGGGTGAAATAACGTTCAGAAAGAAATAGGTAGCATTTGCTTTACAAGATCAGGATGTCTTAGAGTCCCCAGATATCATGGGAACTGCGGACCTGACCCTCTCACCGTGCATTCCCTGCAGGAGAATGTGCTGGGTACAGTAGCTCGGTTCGGTAGCGCTAGCCCCGGCTTGAAATCAGCGTGGCCAGCGAAGGCAGTGCTGAAATGAAGTTTGACGAGTTCAATACTGATCAAGCTTGACGATTTGAGGGATCTCATGGGAGAAAGCCCATAAGAGCTCTTGGAGACGCCAAGACAGTCAGTAGTTCTAGCGAAGTTTATGTCATTTCGTCTGCTCCGTAGACGAGTGGCGAATTTGACTACGCTGCTACCGCAAAGGAAACTTGCGAGCTTTCCATCGCTGTTCATATCACCACCATCATAGTCCATCCTCAAGTCCCCCGTCATAACTCGCGCAGTCACACTACTGAATTATCTTTATAGGCGTCCACCAGACTGAATAATGATCCATCAGCATCATGGTCTTCAATATCGCGCAAACCTCTCGGCCTCGGCGTTCTCAGACACCTTTGCAGATGAGACGCGACATCCAACATTCGGCTTCCCTCTCTTCGTCTATGTTCCCTAACAATCGTTCCCTACATTCCATCCTTAACAAGCTTACCAGATAATCCAGTATTACCCTTTACTGTACGACTTATCAAGCCAGATCTTCTCCACACCTCTCGTTCCTTTCTGGTCCGAACTTAACACAATCGAATCCGCAGACATAGCAAACAAGACAACAACGAGCGTAATGGCCGAGCTTCATAATATTACGGCTCAGATAGCTGTTATTAATGAGCAACACGGTACGAAACCGTGCGCGAATGGAAAACGCATCGACAGACCCTCTATTTCTCGTCATCTTCACTCCAGCGCATCTTGGTGCGTACCAAGGAAACTCTCACATCTAAGGGCTCCAGGAGAGCGTTGTTCCGTTCCAAGCAAATTGGCATGCCTGCTCATTGATGCAAAGTCACCCGCGATAAGTCTCGGTCGTCGAGCATGAGAGAGCGCCAAGACCCTCCCGAGTTCTCACGAGTCACGGTCGCAACTACCACGACCGACGACAAGCTCAAGGCACTGTGGCTAACATTAAGTGGCAAGCTTGTCCTTTAGTGCACCCTTGACTATGGATCTCCATGTTGGCGACTAGGTTGGGCGGCTTGGTACCGTGATAATACTCAGTGTGGCATTGACACTACCACCAACAGTCGCAAGTCACTCGGGAATAAGTATCTTCCAGCACCGATGGTACACGGCTAAATCAGGTCAAGATCCATTGGCGAGGGCCTGATGATAGTGACGGAGCTGTCTTTGAGGAGAGGCCGTAGTACAACCTCTTAACAGAGATTGTGACTCGCAAGGCCTACTTTAAGAGCACTACGTCGTTCTTCCTCCACCGTATCGCGGGACTCCCGTATCCTTTCTTTCATGAAGGTCATAGCATTATAAGATATATCGAGAAAATCAATCACTGATGACATGACTAAAGAATCTGACGGCCATGATTCACGGTGTCAAAACAAATATTATGCAGACTTAAGCGGCTAGGCTAAGTTCAGAACATCATTCTTTCTTGTGTCGACAGAGTGCTTGAACCCGCAACTATACGAGCGTCTGACAACGATATGCTGGACGAACTGGACCTTCTTACTAGAATGAAACGAAAGTACTAGAACGCCTGCACTGGCCTAGTCCACAGTATTGCAGATAGGTCGCCGCAGGACAATATTCGCTGAGGCTCGTCAGGCGAGGATAGATCGTGGCGGGGAGTATAGCAGACTGGCATAGCAGCCCAAGACGAACCTAAAGACGATATGAAAGAGGGGAATGAGAGCGATGACAAATGGCATGAGAGAAGTCAGATACGGGGGAGAACAAAGATGCAGCGAAACTCCAAGACTGCTCGACCCGAGTTCAGGCTCCTGCATGTTCAAATTGGCCCTCCTTCACTTACCAGAGCGGCCCGCAGATAGTAGTGCTCACATCGACACTTTGTTATGTCTCACGTTCGCATCAAGTGAGGATCTCTGGTTTGAGACGCACTGATATGATTCTGTCGCCACCGATTTAAGAGCTCAGGCGACAGATTCTCGGTATAGCGCGAATTGGCACCCGGCTGTACAGTCTGAAAAGTTGTGGTTAGGATGGTTTCGGACCATTCAAGATGCTCCCATCTCCTCGATCAGCAAGGGCTGACAAAGCGAGGTATAATCGTACGGGATACCTCGGATCAGAACCTCTCTGTCGCACAAGCCCCAGGATATGTTTCATTTGCAGTCAACGCAAGAGTTACGTGATGGTGTCACGGAGCTTGACCCACATTCAACTACAATCGCATCTTGCCAAAAGAATCCGCCAACTTATGCCGAGGTAGTTATGAAGCTCCTTGGCCACCGCGAACGATAAATTCCTCAGCTTCTATCGGAACCGCTTGAGTCCTGCGAATAGACACCACGGAGTCCCTGAGAACATTGTGCTCTGAATCGTAAGTCGGCGATTTCCATCACACAGACCATTAAGCATTGATCTGAGAGCTTCCTACAGAGAATCCCCCTCAAACTCTACTAGCCGCCTATATTCGACACCTGCCTTTACGGTAGGGCTACCTGGAAAGCGAAACCTCATACAGTTGAACCGAGCACGAAGTGCGGCTTTGTCCAGCGAGATCAAGTGCGATATGGAAGAGAAGAAGAGCACCGACGCGAAGAAGGGGAGCGGTGTCAACCGATACAAAAAGGTGTTCACAAAGCTAGATGTTGGCTCAAGGCATACATAATGGTTCTTGTTGGTGGCCTCAATGTGCACAATGAGCATTGCAGCGAGCATATCTCGGTCCTTTATGCCTAGCAGTGAATGGACTAAGTTCTGGCATCTCACCTCACTGTCACGACGAGCCTCTCTGTCGAGCTCACGGGTCAGATTCTGTGATCTCATGGGAAGCCTGGTCGCGTATCACCTCACTCTATGGACTCAGAAGCGCATCAAATCAAGTGCTGGCCCTACGATGCTATTGCGCCTTTTTACATACCTGCCTCAGCCTCCAACTCTGCCCTGTGTACAATTTAGACACCATTAAATCGTCACCTCAGATTCGGCTGTCTGCTCGCCGAATGACTTTATCCTCAAACCGAGTACAGGGATCTCACAGCCCGCATCTATCCCGACTGCCACCATGAAGACCGCTCTCTTTCTCTCCGTCAATGGCTCAGCTGCCGTTGGCATTATGTCCGAGGATCTCAAGATTAAGAGTACTCTTCTCATCATCTGCGGCGGCACAGAGAAGGGAAACGGGGATCAGATGTACTACGGTGACATCCTCAAGGACTCGGGCAAGCGATTCTCTGAATCAGCTCAGCGACTCGTCAATGCGCCCTGGTATACTTATTGTAAAGGACCCAGGCTACCCCCAATCGGATGTCACTATATGCAGCCATTCGAAGCTTCTCTTCGAGTCGGCAATGATACTTCGATTTGAACTAGGTGCATCTCAAAATGAACAGTAGTGATGTCCTTGGTAATTATGAGGCAAATTGCGTCAATAGCAAGCCGGCCTCAAACCAACTATTCTCATGCCTTCACCCACGAAGGCAGAGGAAAGTATATAACGGTGCTAGTTTGGCTCAATACATATGCTTTCACCGACAGCCAAGGCCACCGACCTCATCCTCTTGGCTCTGGGCCAAACATATACTAACTTTCGCGCGCAAGATCTCGACTGTTGTCTGGAATCAGTGAAAAGACCTCTGTTTTACATATAACCACGACGAACAGACCTAGCGCTTGTTGGATCGAAATATGCAAAGAGGATGATATGCTTCAATTCCTAGCCCTGCGACTATTACTAACTCAACTTTTGCAACTTTCGGCTACGGCTCGGCTCACTCTTCCAGCTACTCCCGCGTTCCCGAGGTTAAGATTGAGATAATATTCCCTCATTCATTCGGCAGCCCATTTTTGAGTTGAATTTGTCGTGGTCTGGTACTCAGTTGATTACGCAGGTCGATCCTTGCGGGTTTGAAGAAGAGGTAGTATCCGAAGGCCATAGAACACAGACCCAGCCCGGGGGAAGCATGGCACCGCCCAGAACGACTTCCGCCATCTCGGTCAGGCCATCAGAACGATCGAGACGCTACGGCGGACGGAGCGAAGTGAGAAAGGACTTGAAGAGAACAATTATCCTTGGCAATTGAGACGGTCACGTTATCGAAATCATCGGAGCTGTGGTGGCGTTGGTGATTGCTTCGGATACTGACGCAAGAATCTTGACGCTGGGCACGAGGGCGGGAGATACCATCAATTCTGTGAGCAATTTCAATGTCTCAGCAACAGCTCCATACTCTACTCCTGCGAGAGATTGCGTGGCTTGCCTTTAGTGGCAATCGGCAACTAGATGCACACTTCAATAGCGCTACCTACTTCCAACGGGCAGCAAGCATCTTCAAACACGGCCACCAAGAAACAGTCCAACCAACACAGACTCCATAAGACTCGATTAGTCGTATCTATTTTGGGTCGACTACTCAAGACGGGTCAAGTGTAAGAATGACCTCTAATGTTAATCTACTCGGAGAGTTCATATCCTCTGCCAAACGGAGATTGTAGTGCAGAAATTCAGGACAGGTTATTAACAATCACTTATGATCTGAGTAGGTTCGATGCTTGCGACAATGAGTAAATGAAGAAGAATTGGAATGCAATAATTGTGAGCTCATGGTTCAGTTTGCAAGCACGCTAAAGAGGCATTTCTTCAGTATTGGGTAGCGTTAGATGTAGTGCGCACTAAGCTCACGCTCTATAGCGTTAGTGAGGTAAATAATTACCAATTTGGGAAATCGAAAAGACAATCTGAGTATCATGAATGGTCCGATCTGAGATTGAGTCTCTCGCTAATCTGTTCTTGAGCGGGTCTATAAGTTCACTGTCTTTGGAAGGGTGCATATCTCATGGCAATTACCACGCCGCCTGTTCATGATTGTATCACTTTGGTCTGAGTTATAAGTTCTCAGTGGTGATGGAAGCTGCCAGCCACATCTTAACTGCAAGCAACATCTCGTTCCAGGTCTCTTGCCATGGAGGTACCGCGATGGATCACTGGACTAGACAGAGAGGTAAAGCCATGTCGTTATTACATGCATTAGTGTTGGTTGCAATGGAGGCCGGCCTGCACGCGAACGCTAATGACTCCTGTCTATATCCTAATTTGTACAGGGTGTACTTGGAAGAGAATGAAAAGAACCATGACGGTGGCCATACACCATACCCTCTGAGTCTGGCCGAGCATCACTCTGAATACATTGAAAAGGGGTTTTGACGTAATTGATAAGAAATATCGCAAGACAAGCAGGCCCCTTAACAAGTTTATATCTCAGCACCTCGCTAAAAGAGGCTTATAAGATGAGGCTGACGAGGAGCTATCTCTCATCGGAATGCGAGAGCAAGACTGTCCCAATTGGCAGCCAATGATGCTCAGTCTTCGCCTTGAACATCGTCAACTTCGCCTGGCGACCTACTCGTTCAGCTTTTTGTTACCGTCGCCCTATCCCTTTCAAAGCCCTCGATCTCGTCTCGTGTAAACTTGGATTTACGTTTCCCAGCAGCTATGTGAAATTCGCGCTTGGTGGATTATTAGGGCAATTGTTATTCCAAGGACTGTACTTAGATGGTGTGATTCGAAGTATGCTCAGCTTGGCAAAGCTCCGAAGATGGCACCAGGGACTTACCAAAGAGAAATACACCTTGGGTATAGTTCTTCCCTCAACTTCGAAGGTCGATGGAACACGGCCCATGCTAGATAGATCTACTATCGAGGACAACGACCAACATGAAGAGCTATCCACGGAAGCTCGAAATCCCTCTCCTTCCTACTAAGCCAATATCTCGATACTCTTGAATAAGGATGAGGAAATAACTCGAGGTTACTCTCCACGTATTACAAGTCTGGAGCTGTGATACGTGTCTCTGAAGCGTTTACTCTCCTATTCGCAACCGAAGGAGATTGCCAGGGCGCCATCCAACCAACAAGGCCGACGGCAGTGTGGCCGGGAAACTGTCAAAGATAGTTTGCAGATTCTCCCCCCCAAGGTCCCTGAAGGGAGCCCGAGAGGACGCACAGAGAGAAGACAGCGCAATACGCAGCTTCCAGATATCATGGATTGAGGTGGAAGCATTCGATCGGGTCGTTCGCGAGGTCATTGAGAGTCCCAGGGTGCAGATTGAGTTACGGTGCGCGCGTTCTTTGCGCTCTCCTTGTTCACGTTGATGACGAGCTTCTTGAGCTACTTCTCGCTCGACTTTCTCACCGTTCAGCTTCTCTCCTCTCGCCGCTTCTCCCGCTCCTCTTTATTATTTCTTTCGCTAATGTAAATTCGATCGGTGGTTGTTGTTGGAACTATGTATAGTGGCGACTATGGTGGCTGGAGGATCGTGTCGTTGATGATCGAGGGCGGGTCAAGGGGAAGATGTCGCAACCAAGACGCGACGCTGCTGATGGCGCCATTAATCGCTTCCTTCTCGTTCGACCGAGTGTGCTGTGCCGCGCTCCATGACAGGTAAGGCGCTGCTTGGGCGGCGGAGGTAGTTGAGGACGTCGGTTCTGGGGCAGCCTCGTCGTGTTCCCTCGCGGTGTCGACACGAGTGGTAGGGCAGCCATGCAATATGCATAGCCTGTGTCAGCAAATCATCGGGAGATTCAAATGCTCTTGATGGAAACGGAGGCAAGATAAAGTACAGAGTTCTCAGCAGGCGATAGGGCATTGAGAATCGATTCTAATGTGAGGTTCAGTTGAATTGGCGACAATGAACCTGGAATGGTGCCTTGGTAAGAACGCGGGTGCGACGTTGACGCGCTGGCTAGGGTAAAACATGGCCCTAGCGTTATTTAGTTTTCCGTGAAAAGTTGACGTTCTCGCCTCAATAGGGTAACCAACAGAGAGGCATCTGTGCCAACACAGCTATTTAACAAAAGGCAATCATATATTCATTGTAGACATCTTTAGCTTCATGTCGCCTTCATCCCCCTTTAATCACACACTTTTGTGCCTTATATGTCACTAGAAGGCGAGCGCAACTGGCAAAGCAGAGACCAGGTTAGTACGTTGACTGAAAACGCTCGTTCGTAGCTTCAGAGGCGTTGCAGTACTGAAGCTTGAGCATATCAATAATCCTCAGCGATTGATCCGCTTCTCGAACTTGTCTCCCTTTCGTCGTAAAGCAACGATATAGTTGTATGGGGCCAAGAACTTGACGCTTTTGCATTCAGACTTGCACTCCTCGTGGGGGGAGGAATGGGCAATATTGAGCTCCAATGATCGACCGCCATTTACGGAACCACGACCACAAATAAGCCATAAACAACTAGAACAAGGCCATTATCCAAATTTTGTCGAAAATTTATTGCCGACGGATACTTTTTAGTTAACAGCGTCTCTTCAATGCCCGTGCTTTACTCTTATGAGCCGTGACCTACCTTACTAGAGCAGATCTGTTCTTCCTGGCAGGGGGACTATCATCCTCGTCGCTGAGCGAACAACCTTCTTCGCTGGCTCTCTGTTTGTTTGTCGTCAGACTCGTCTTGAATACGACTCCTCAGCAGGGCTGGATGATAGGCTATGAGATGTTGAAGACGATATGACCCTTGCCTCGACCGCGAATGGGTATGAGTGCCGATCAAGCGATCCGTAGTATACATATAGGAGCATCGCAGCCTACTGGTTATTGCAAGAAG
The DNA here is from genome assembly GCA_013623355.1 of Fusarium bactridioides. Lineage (NCBI taxonomy): Eukaryota > Fungi > Ascomycota > Sordariomycetes > Hypocreales > Nectriaceae > Fusarium > Fusarium bactridioides. Next base: position 97,243 of record JACCKW010000164.1, on the reverse strand, counting down.
GCAAGGAGCTCGCGCTGCTACACACGGAGTTCCTTCGTCCAAAGGCCAGTACCCATTCTCTTTACCTCTTCCATAACTGTCGCCTGTGATGAAAGACGTACACCTGGCTATAGAAGTCGAACGGATCGGGAGATCCCGTGGTCAATGGTGCTCTGGCGGCATCTGTGCTGAATTTCTTCGGTAATCGCATGCTTTGGAGATATCTTCCCCAGTCAAGTCATTGCCGCTGTCGGCACATACGAGGCGTGATCTACACTTCGGTCGCCGTGCAAGAGAGCGCCACGTCGTTGGGTAAGCTTGTTTGAGAGCGCCTCAACGACGTTGAACAAACTGCCTAATTCACGACTCGATGGTGGGTTAAAACTTGGGGCGATCCGCTCTATGCTCTTTGTAAGTTGTGGTTGATATTGAACTCGTTCGAGAAACCGGGCTCGTTACTGTACTGAACACTCGAGGCGAACTGCGAGGAGTCTTCGGTATCAATTCGGCTGCGCTTGCGGCTGTGCTCGAATTGCGGATCAACAGGATTGTATATGGCATAATTGGAAGGAAGCTTGAAGTGAAAAGACAAGCCAGTGCTAGCTGGATGTGTCGGTTGTGCCAAGCTTTCTTAGACCATCGCCTTGCTGAGATCGATGAGGGAAGCACGCCATCCTGAGCAGTGGGATGTAGAAGAATTCAAGCTTCAAGTGCAGTCAGCAACGTCGTATACAAAACGCCGGTAAGTTCTTCCTGTTGTATTCGCGACAGTTTTGAGGAGTTACTTGGCGATCTGTCCTTAGAGTGCCTGTCTCGAAGTGTCAATAGATAGAGTCCAATCCCTAAAGCACGCACGGAAATGGTGAATCAATCACTCGCCCTGACTGCGTGGGGAGATTCATGCGGGGACCGATGGTAGTACAAGGTGGCACTCACAGGACCGTAAGTCTGATCATCCGTGCACATCCAAGTTCTTCACCCCAGACTATATCTACGGTAGAGTCCAGGTCGCCGAATACTTAGTAGTAAATCAGCTTCTTGTAGAATGCTCTCGTATTTGTTTGCTCCTATTTCATTCTGGCAGATATGCAAGACCATTCGCAGGAGGGACTACGCCGTGATAGACGTACCTTGGGTGGGAACATGCGGCTGAAGTATGCCACCAGCGTCTCGATTGGCTCGATTGCGCAGGACTTTTGAGTCCGCAGTTAACACGGAAGAGTGAATACCCACTTTGCCTCGGGAGAACAGAACTACAGCTGGGGTCCCTTCTCAACCTGGGGACTACCGTTTGTCCCTGAGATATCAGTTGCGTCACACTACTCTTTAACATATCAACACTTCTCTTGAGGTTCCCGATGGTGGTTTTCAGCTTGGATATCCCGGCCAACAAGCTTTCAGCGATCTCTGAGCCCATAGCGTTAATACTTCTGATTTAGCGGCGTCCTCTACAGACAATTGAGACCTGCGAGGTCTCACGAAATTGCTACGGGTGTTGGAATTGTTAACTGTGTCAGTGGTTCGTATGATCCCGCTGACTATGAGACTACACTTTGCGCAGGCTTCGAAACCAAGTCCGCTCGGAGCCTAACGAGGGCGACAGCAATATCGCCGACAACACCTGCATCGAAATACACTCTAGCATGAGCTGATACGACGACTTGTCTGGCTACGCCGGCCCTAAAGAAAAGAGTACATAGATACTCTCTAATTCCGCATGGCTTTTGCCCTCAATCGACTTTAACACTACCTGCTGTCCGACTTTACAAAGGAGACCTGACTTTGAGGAGTGCAATCCGCCGCGCTTTCTCTCCAGCCACGCGGTGGCCGGTAGCAAGTCGTGTACAGTGGGCGTGGGCTTCACCAAATGCTTCGACCGCGTTTATAGTGGCGACACCACCAATTGCTTGAAGAATAGCATCATCAATGATACCATCGACGTATACTACGACGTCGATTGCGGCTCTGGAGGGGAGGTTCGCTAGCTTGCGTCGCACTCCGCTTACCACCGTCGCCGCCATTCGAAAAAGCCCGGAGGTTCAAGCGATAGTGCATGGCGGTAATTCTCCCGTTTTCATGAGAACTTCTTCCTTCAGCAATGCCTGGTCGTTTTGTTGTCAATGGCGTTGCGGGACCCCTGTATCTTTGGACGTGATTCCAAGAGCTTAGAGAAGATTGACCTGTTGTTTGGGCTGCTGTTTGGACAAGACGTATCTCAGCATGAACATTTAGGAACTGGCCTTCGGATGATGAGATCTCACTCATGAGTAACGCCGTGGGCCTGGAACCCGCGATGCCAACTGGAACAAGCTAATACAGGCAGCGATGGAGTCGACAGCTGATCAGAAGAATCTAGAAGCGTAACGGGGACGCATAAATCACCAAAGACACAATAAATAAAGCAAGTAATGATGTCGCGAGTTCTCCTGGTATTTCTAAAATAGAAGCATTATTAGCAGCACTATCGTCCTTCCACTTGACATGTACAACGCAGAAGTTTTATGTCCGAGCTGACCAAGCTTTCTTCCGAGGTCCGAGATAAATAAAGGTATTGCCAGGCGAGTCTCAAGGGGTAAGGCCGGCCGGGAATCAAGGCGACCGATATTAGTAACAAGGGATGGGCAGAAGTTCAGCTTCCCGTACTGCCGGAAGCCATTAAACATACAGTCGCGCAATGTAGTTCATCAAATGCAAGGACTTCGGGGCCGTTGAAGGCTGTGCTGGTGGTTATTTTGAGGAAAGCTGGTGAAGTAGAAAAGTAACAGAGGACTTGGCTTCTGCTACATTATGCTCTGTCCTTAACCACTTTGGGATTGCTGAAGAGTTAACCAGCGAGACTACGCGCGACGGCGAAAGGAACATGACCTATCACTCCCTATGAGGCTATATGCATCGTGAAACCCTTTTATTTAACCTAAGAACTTGTACTGATTACAAAAGGGCACCTTGTGTTTCGGAATGGAGGGCGGCTTGTTCATCACTCTGCAGCTATCTGAATCTTTTCACGACCTGCTCGTCACTGTTTGAATCGTCTCAGAAAGGAAGTGGTGTTTATAATGAGTTATATCGCTACGATAGGTGTCTCTCGGACAGTAACATCCAGGCTTCCCGAGAGTTGAATCGAGGCCTTGACCTGATAAGACGAAGGTTATAAAAGCTCATGCTTCTAAGCAAGAAGCGTGATGCAAAGATGAGCTGTTAGATCCATCATCTTAAGTTAGTACCCTCAAAAACACACATATTCAATGGTTTGGTCGCCTATGGCATACTGTGATTGCTGCTGCGAACGATCCCATGCAAACCTGATGTTGGGGATACCTACTGAATGTTGGCCTGGCCCTCAACGAGGAAGGAGTTCTCATAGACACCTAGGAAAGGAACGATACCATTCAAATCAATGCTTAGGAGGAAGAAAAGGCAGGGAAAACCCATACACAAAGTTTAACAGTCACAGCAGTAAAGCGAATGGGACTAAAACTTGGGGTGCAGGCGCCGGCACATCTGCAAAGACCAAGTTCATCAACTCACTCCAAGCCTCGGTCTGAGCTGGTACCTCCTTGTAAGCTCACCAGATCTCTTCGATGCGGTAACTGTTTCGATGCCTTTCAAACCTCCCCGAAAATCCATATCTCGATTTCGCCGACTGTTGAGAGACATCGCCCCGAGCCTAGGCACTTCTGTTCGCCGAATTTTCATGAGAAGTAAGCTTTGCGATCTCGTCACGATGGCAAAGGCTTAGTAGGATTGAATTATAGACAAGCGGCCTTTGATTCGTCAGCAACCTTTCACGCTCGCTGCCATATTGATGGCATGCCCATCCATCCGCAGCTTCTCGGGCCGTCTTTCGTCAAACGATGTCGACTAGCGACGTACTATCCACAAGACTACAAATCACCGGCCTCACTGGCGATGCACACGACGTATCGATAGACCTCGGCCGTGGTGAAGGAGGAAGAGACGTACGCCATTATATGGAGGAACAGGCCATACTAGCTTCGAGTCTGAGTGTACAAATCAACATACCAGTTTCAGGCTTATCGAAAGTCTGTAACTTATTGTCAATCAGATGCCGAGTTCGAACGGTTAAAGGAGCTTCTGTACTACATCTCAGTTGTCAGGTGCAATAATAATGCTCCTCAAACAGTCCCTCCGAGTTGCCTATGAAGATCACTCCATCGTCTCCTGCAACTCTCTTCGGGTTCCTGAACTTATAGATTTGGCTCAATGACAAGAAGCCATATTATAACAGCCAGTAGAGCAAAGCTCAGCGAACCCACGTCGGGGACGTAGGTAAATGGCGGAAATAGCGGTTACTTGATCCAAATGCAACATCATCAGGTAAAAGAATTGGCTAAGCTACTGCGAGGCTGGCCAAAATGCAGAAATGGCAACTAATGGATTCTCCTCGAGCGAACCACCAGGTCTGCTGGAACGACACCTCCACGGTCCATCTAGAAGCAGTTCACGAACAAGGGCAACAAGGCGCCTACTCTGATAACGTGGCAAGTTGGCGCAGCTACATATTCTTGCCCTTGGCTTGCTCATCTATGCTGCAAGCATTGCTTGTCTTGCCAACATGTCTGAACCTTCGTTGTGCCGTGCTCTTCGCAATTGAAGCTGTGACACAAAGGGCCGTGTGCTTTTTACACTCCTGCGCATGAGGAGATTGAGCCTTCGGGATACTGAAGCTACCTATGGCGAGAATAAGATGTATTTGAGAAGCGCTCTGTCGACAGTCGCATCTGCAGGGGCAGCCGCTGTGCCTTTGTGGCATCGACAAGGAGGGGGGACACCATACCAGCAGCGCGAAGGTGGTAATAGTTGTAGAGGCCATTTGATATCTCGGTAGAGAAGTCGTAAACCTGTTGAAAGGGTGTGATGGGACAGCTAATCTGTTGCCTGGATCTTGGTAATGATATCGATCGGAGGATGGGAGTTTCAACTCACCGCCACCATCGATTTGTCGACGGCCTCCTTCTGCACATCATTCTTGACCCTGTCCTACTTCACCTCTATATTCTTTTCTGTCTTCTCAATGTCATCCGCGAGACCGCTCACCTTGTGTCCGTGTCGCTCGGTCACCGTCAACGGGGTCAAACTCAAATGGTAAATTTCGTAGTTTCCTATGAAGCCTTGTCATCTTTCTGAAGGTGCTATGCTGAAGTCCATGGTGATAGCGTTCTATCGAAGTTCTGTGTTTTCTTTTTTCTGTACATCGTGGTATCTCGAGACCAGGACTGCGATCTTGCCGCTCAAACCTTGATCAGCTTGAGCATCTTGTCATTAGTAACGTCGGTTTCTAGTTGGTCGTGGTGGGTTTGTCGTTGAGGAGCATTCTCAGTAATTGTTATTTAGTGAAACAGGCTCCAATACCTGGAAAAGAAAGGTCAAGCTTGTTATCGGTCGCGGGACCATAGCATATTGACGCATGACAGCTGATAGCGTCTGGCATCACTCTTGGTAGGTCGGACGCTTACGCGGATCGGGCGGCGGAAAATGGACAGATAGCTTCTATTATCCTAGTTAATGTCAATTTATATGGCGCAAGAGTATGGCTGTAATCGTGGCCAAGACTTCGGAGGTTCCTCTGGTCCTCAGTTGGAGGTTCAGCTACGTTATCGGGTCTTGCGGTCTCTGCTGCTCTTCGTCTACGACGTTTGGACCTGCGAATCCCTCAATGAGGCTAAGAATAATGGGTCGCTATTCATGTAAATGCACCACAGGCCTTAAGAGCTATTGCGATATATCGAGAGCTCAAGGTTGATGAGTACGCGCGGTATTTGGCGGAAACGTCGGGTTGCGGGCCAGGCTGTTGCTCTCGCCATCTGTGTCCACGTGAGAGCGACGGCTCCAAATCGACGACTGGATATCTCGAGAGCTGCATGTCTTCGATGTGATAATGGCAGCACAGGAATGGAACGTGTGGAATCGCTGGGCTGAATGAACTGTTTGAAGCCTGTCGAAGGAGGCCAGACTTGTCGATATAGAGCTTGTTGAGCAACCCAAATAGTTCGGCGGATCTGACCAAGCTTTTGCCAACCGAGCGTCGAGCAAAGCGCAAGGGAGATCGGGCTTGCAGGCAGGCGATTGACATGTATCCCAAAAGAATCGGCGAATGCCCTTCTGTGATCCACGTCCCTTGCAGAAATGGATGTAACCCGCTCGCCAATCGTTCCAGGTGTCGTCCTAGCCATTGATCACCCGTAAGGCTGGCACGACACCTCAACTTTTTACAGTCATTTGCACGTAGTGAATTGAACAACGATGTACTCTTGAGCGACGAAGCTAAGGTGTGTTTTGTCTGAGTTAAGGGTGCTTTGTTGGAAGCCTTGGCAATAGTACGCTGATCTGCTTCGTGTCGAGAATTATTGTCTTGGGGTTTCCGGTGTTTTTTGTAAGAGCGTAAGGTCGTAACTTGCATAGGAGGCAAGGTGATGAGTTTCATGGTATGGATAATGATGAGCGCTAACAAGAGCCTTCATGCCGGTAGAATCTCAATGCCGCTTCACAACTCTGCCATATGAGGTCATGCCTGACGCTTGCCGATAACTTATCAGCAGGGCCTCATTAGCATGTGCAATGTAGAGTGAGACAAACGGTGGGTGTGAGGAAGTACAGTGAACGCCTTGGTGGGAGATTCAGATCAGCGATTTTTGGTGTACGCCATTCCGATGTTTCTCCTTACCCCAAGGGCTTAGTATAGGTCCACCAATTCCCCTTAGCTTAACCTTGCTACGATCCTTTTGCCTGTTTCGGGTCGACGGTTTCTTCTCATTGGGCCACTCTCAGAGATGGATCTTAGTATTGACTTAGTGAAATGACGCAGCCAATGGCATGTAATCGCAAAAGTGCTAGACCATGTAGTGTTCTCCAGGGTATCTATACTCAACCAGACAGCTTGTCCACTACGGACCGCAGTACGTTTCTACTGCACGCCGGAGGAAAAGGCCGCTTGATAAATTGCTTTCTCGGCCTCCGTAGCTTGACTGCGCAAAGGTACACCCTCGCCAGCACCGTGATGGCGACTCTTTTCGTTGGCAGATCAGCAGAAGGAGAAGCTGTGAACTCCGGGTATAGATGCTTCTTGAACTATAACATCGGGCAGAACAGGCTATTGGTTTGGTAAGAACAAGAAACGATCGCTGCCTTCGCTGTGTGATTGATGGAGAAAACCGGCCGATGTGCCTTGAAGCACCAATCTCAGCAATTGGCCATCATCTAACGTGATCCTTCAAGTCTAGGGTAGTCGTACGTTGCGCTCTTGTTTCAATCATATCACCTAACGAACGGCCTTTGTACATATTCCCATTGTTGCTCTCAGGTTCGTTCTCCTATCTAACCAATGCATTTAAATTAATTGACCTTAATTGTAATGCTTCCCGATTAATTCAACTGATCTTGCTTTCTCTTGGGAATTGGAATTTGCCGTGGGAAATTGTGGAGCATCATCGTGACTGGTATGATCAGGTGAGCTTACGAGGAAATGATACAGACAGAATACAAAGCACTACTACAATCATTCAATAACCTTTCTCTTTTCTTATTTATCTTCATTAGCGCCCCTTTCAAACAAATAATCACCTGTTTCTCTATTTTTATGCTCCTCCAATGCCCAAGGAGGGGCCTAGTGGATCTTTGACACAACGGTATGATCAGCCACAATGGCAAAGGACATCCACAGAGAGTGGCTTGGCTGGGTAACGAAAACTCAGGACCTCGATCCGGAAGGACAAAAAGACTTAGGTAATTTAGTCTAAGATTACGATATCTTTGCTAAATTTAGGGGAGCTTTTCTAAGGTTAGGATACTTTTGCTGAGTTTATTACAACATTATATCCAGGTCTGACATTTTCTTGCTCCCTGGGACTTACTTCCCTTTCCCTGGCTTGGCTGCCCTGCCAACGGCTCGCGATAAGATAAAGTGAATTTTAGCCCCACCAACGCGCGACGCGATGCAACTGAATCACTGACGGAGCCGGGGCCGAGTGAAGTGAATTGCGAATTGCATCATCGGCACCCCACCCACCAAAGTTGCAAATAATCCTACAACTTCCCTCCTCTCTCTCTTTTCTTCTTTGCATCTTCGGCCTCTACCATGGAGCCTGCCGACCAAGAACCACCCTCTTCCGACGTGTCCTCCTCCTCCTACGTCCCCTCGCCGTCCTCCCTCAAGTCCACGGCCACTTCCAGCCGCAAGGTGTCGCCGCCCGAGTTCAAGCTGTACGATAAGGCCGAGTCCCCCGCGCAAACTCAACCTGGAGCCAGCCATCTCCCAGAAGCTTTCCGTCTCCCAGAAGCTCTCGCCGACTTCAAGCGCAAAGCCGATGTTGGTGAAGCTGGTCCCTGGATCGTCCTCCCACTAAGCAACGAGGACCACACCAACTACCTCGAGCAAATCGAAGCCGTGTTCCGACGATTCGACTACGATCCCACAAGAGGCTGCATCGCTATCCGAATGCCTGGACTAGTACACGAGTCCTTTATATGCGAGTTCAATCTCCACCTGCGTACTCGACTGATTAGCCTGGGGCTTGAACATCAGAACACAGTTACTGGGGACTTTATAAACAACATCCGCGGCTACGGTTCTGCTGACATGGGATTGGACCCAAACTTATCGAAGATGCCAAAGCAGAACATGGAAAATGTGAAAAAGCTCACACGCTCCCCAGATGCTCAATTTGCGCTTAAAGACTCGGGTCTATCTGGTGTCGTCGTCGAAGTAGCATACTCCCAGGATGGCAAGAAGCTGCCCGGGCTGGCCAGGGATTATATTCTTCGCTCGCGTGGAAAGATCAAAGCTGTCATTGGCTTTGATATAAACCGGGAAAACACGCCGTCGACCATTTCGGTCTAGAAGATTCGAAAGATCCCAAGCGATAACGGCCGATTCAAGTTTACAACTGAACCAGTGGTGCATGAAAGCGTAAGTGCCCTGATCCCTCCGCGAGACACGATCTAACTATTGTAGGTTTTCTGCACAGCTGAAAAGACTCCAGCCAATGGCGAGCTGATGCTGCATCTTCACGACTTTGCCGAGGATAAACGCTGTGAAGGTGTCGATAACTTGCCGCTCTCGATCACGTACAGTGAACTCTCTACCATATTGGTCGAGGCCGAGGGAAGAGCCGCAGTGATAAAAACTGACTTGGACGAGGACGAGAGCTTCGACTTGTCACCGACGTCGTCCAAATCCGAAGAAGATCTGTATCCTGAGGATAAGGCTGAGGAAGATCCGAAGGATGTGGACTACGATCCGGACAAGAGCGATTCAGGCTCCGAGGAGACCAGTCTCACATCTCACGTCAAGAAGCGGCCTGCCGCCAGAGCAGATCTCGCCGAGGGGCAAGGACCCAAGCGACTTGCTACCCAACCAGCCGTCGATGAACCGGCTCCCAACAACGAAGAATAACGGCAGATGCCTGCCGACTTTTGTTCCAGAACAGTCATTTTGTGTACCAACGATAATTTGGCCTAATTGTTTACTACCTAACCAGGTGGATGTAATGGTTGTGTTCAATGATGGATAAAGGTTGGGGATATTTGGCGGATGTTGGTCCTCAATGACAAAGACTTAGGTAACTTGGTGTAAGCTTAGAATAGCTTTGATAAGTTTAGGACACCTTTGATGGCTTTAGGATACCTTTGATAGGTTTAGGGTACCTTTTACTGAGTTTATTTTGACATCCCGTATCAAGATTTGGTGTTTTCTTGCTCTCCGAAGGGAGGGTAACCTGACATGGCGTACTCCGTACGTGCAACAGAGTCATCCAAAGGCCACAACAGCCGAGCTCGACTTTGGCGATCCAGGTGCAACTCACTCCTCCATTTACCTGAAATTTGTATCGCATGGTCTAAATACATTAATTGCAGCAAATCCAGTGTAATCACAGCCCTGTGGCATTGCATCCGACGACTGGCTCTCGCAGTACCCTGTTGACCTGCCCGAGAGCAAGTTGAGATGACAAGGCTCAGCATCAGAAATTTCACGGTCTCGACATGTTTCAGACCCATTGTGACTTGGCCTGAAATATCACAGAAAATTGCTGTTAATAACCACCTCCGATATAGGCGATGTTGCGCGTTGCTCTCGGTCTTGGGCATGATCTGTAAAACTTTTGTGTAATTAGGTGGCTGCTTCAAGGCCCCTTCAATGCCGTGACTGAGACACCAAGGCTTGCAACGCACGTTGAATCATCCGAACCGAGACAAACGGGCGCTTTTGAAATCATCGCCTGATGATGCACATCAGTCACATTCCGATTTTCTTTACCTGGCCCTGTATCCTCGTGGTGACAGCGCTGACGCACCCACTAATTTAGCCCTGTGGGTACGGTAAGTTTTAGGCGGCTTTATGCGCCATGTGAATAATGCCCGACACTTTTAGAGCTTGAGCAAGCTGCTGCTGTCGCGGCATTGAATGAAACTGGGATAGCGCTTATTGCGTATCATTTGAAAGACGGAATACGCGGTTCTTGCATTGCGATCAAAATAGATCATTTTGTGAGGTCACCCGTAAGAACCAAGCTTGTTTATCTTGCATGGTGTCGTTTGTTCGTCGCGTTTACCCATATTGGTGGCTGGACAGGGCACTCACTGCCTACGCCTTCACCGCCGACATCTTTTGTGACAAGAACATGTTCGCAATGATTTGGTGGCTTTTATGTGACATGTTGCATGAGTCTTATATTCCAGCGTTAACACAGCCCAGCACGTACCGGCAGGACAGCAAACTTCGCGAGGTCCGTGTAAAGATCTGCTTAATTGCGGGAAACAAAGGTAAAGTCTTCAACGAGAGGGCACTACTTTGCAAGCAAACATACGTCTAATACATAGAGACCATGTGATGACAAGGAAATCCTGAGATATCGAGGCACCTATGACTTCCTCCATTAACTGTGTCCCCGTGCATGTTATTGCTGCTGGTGACTGAACGAAAACAAAGGGGAGTCATACCAAAAGCGAAAGAGTGAATTGTCGTGGGTTTCATGCCGCAATGGAAGAGAAAACCCCGTATCTTCATTGTCTGTGGTAGTCAATTATCGTCATGCCTCGAAGGGTAATTGTAAGATGGCTGGAGCTCTAGATGTAGCCAAACACCAACGTTTAGCAGTGAATGACCAAGCCTCAAGGCATCAACAACAGCTCCATGTTATAAATATTCGGTCTGATCCAAATGCAATCCTGTTACTTCCATCATACCATCATCCACCAACCCCAACAAGATGGATGCCCGAAACACCGACCGGAGACTCCGCGCTCGACAGTTTCAGAGATTTTACCACCACAAACCACCACTGCAGAACAGAGATCTAATCACAGACGCTATTCTAAAAAAGGCAAACTATTATGAACCAAACTATAACCTCTCTCAATGCGCGCCTGGCGAAGTGGAATTTGAACCAAAATGGACCAAGAATAGAGCTAGCTTACGCTCTACAGTCAACACAAGTTTTTGGAAAGAGGTGTTTAATGCCCCTGAAGAGGAAGAGGCGTCTGAAACTAGCATGGCTGTAAGTTAATCTTGTCCGACTGCATTGGAAATGCTAACGGAAAGCGCAGGGCGCCGCTTCAACATCGGAGGACCAAAATTCGCTGTCTATTGCCCTTGATGGGCCCGAGCTGCCTGACACTACCGCCACTGTAGGTTCATCGCATCTAACTGTCTTTAAATATGCTAATGGAGCATGCAGAGTGACCTGACCCCGACAAAGACCATGAAGTATTTGAGATCCGTCCTGGATACACTGGGAACAGATGGCATGCCAGGCGGCTGGGGAGAGGAAGAAGAATTCCGGTTCACCAACAAACAGGTTGCTAGATATCTGCGATGGACCAAGAAGGAAGGCGAAGGACCTGGGAAGGAATAGCTAGAGAAACGTTAAGAGTTATGCATATGTAGGGAAACAAGCTGTCGTAATAAACTATCTTGCGGCCCATAATCACTGGGAAGGGAACAACACTTCGCAGCAGATCCTCCCAAACCTTTCCCGGAAAAGGATAACGAATATCGTTTCCAAGACCAAACAGCTCTCGATAAGCATCGTCGAGCTCCTCTTCAGTCTCCCTCATCTCCCCCACCAACTCACGCCTCTTGTCAAACAACTCATCCAGGATGTCCATCAATCCCCCCACGTCACCATCACAGACCCCATCCTCTATCAAGATACGGTATATCCGGAGAATCGTCACGTTCCACTCAATAAGCCTCTGAGTCCCTTCGTCGATCTTGGCGCGGTGCATTTCAACCGTGGTCATGAAGTTGTCGCCGGCGTTGGAGACAGACTCGGACGCTTGGATGTCGACCGAGAAATCGTCGTGGTCCTCTATCATCGGGGACTCGCCATACTTGGCCAAGAGCAGCTCAGCGCCTTTTTGAGAAAGATCCTGTCCGTCCCACTCGTCGAGGAGAAAGGCGCGTGACCAAGGTGCGTATATAAGACGATAGCCTGTGCTGCGCTTGTCGTACGAGTCAAAGCAGATGCCAGCGTCTTGGAGTTCCTTGTGTCGCCGCTGCACCCACGATCTAACCTGCGAACGTCAGTTTCACCGACTTCAGAGCAAACCGTGCTGTCGAGTACTTGCCTTGTGAGGGACGATGTTCTCAAACTCAGCTGAGTGGGAAGAACCGTCTTCCTGCTTTAGATATAGAGACCGCTCGATCTTGGGCCAGCCTGTAGTGCTGAACCAACATGGCTGGGCATGTTCTCGAATGAGATGCTGTGTTGCTGCCTTTTTGCATCCCGGGCAGAGCGTGAAGTTGACACCGGGGCGCCTGAACTTGTCTAGTGGCTGATTGCAAGCCGTCTGTTTGTATGCCTTAGCATCGAATGGTCTACAAATGGGGGTTGCCTACCTCTGCGTCGTTGGTTATTCCCATCGTTATCTTTGAGTGATGTTCGAATGAGAAATTTGCTTGACACGCGTATCATGTTTGGCTTTGGGGCAACGTCTAACCCCAACGACACCTTGGCCTAGTTGTGTAACCTTGACCCATGTGTAACATAAACTTCATCTTCCTGAGGCAGCTCTTAGAAGACTACAGTAACCCCAACATACTTTCTCCAGCTTTTTCTTCTGAAACATCACGAAAATTCACGATTTAACAAACATAATGGCCGACCGGAACCCTTTAGCACCCGACCTAGAGACACCCTTCAACGAAATTTCCAAAGATCAGAAAAGGTACGTACGCCAGTACATGAAAGGCGGCAACCTATCGGACGCCGGGACCGCCAGGACTGGCAGTAGTCTGAGAACCGCCGAAATCGACTTGGACCGCCTCAGTGAACATGGAAGGCATATCCTGGCAGCGAGAATGAACATGACGAGGAACGACTGGGACAAGAGCGAGTTCTTGGCGAGTAAGTCTTCTTCAGGTCCACAAGAACAGAAATCAAATACTGACATAGATACTCTAGGCACCGTCAACGGAGGCTCCGTTACGCACAGCCATAAGGCAAGCCAGGTTGGCTTCGGCAACCTGAGAAGCAGCCCACAGACACAGCGCGCTCCAGCGGTTCCAGCATTGGCTACTCGTGTTCAGAGGGTCCCGAGAAACTTGGGCGGCAGTAAGTCTTCAACAGATACACGAGAAAGGAGACAAGACACTAACATGAACACTCTAGGTCCCCTTGCGGGCGGCTTTGCGCCAGCTTCCAAGCCACCCACTGCGACAAGTGCTTTTGCCCCTGCTACTACTACTCGCGTCGGCGGTTTTGCATCTAGCTTTGTTCCAGCTCCTTCGGCACCAACTGGCATCAGCAGTTTTGTAGCTACCCCCAGGGCACCTACTGCGACCGGCGGTTCTGTACCTAGCAGCAAGGCACCTACTGTCATCAGTGCAACAACGACGGTAGTTCGTGATCCGAGCGTGAACCAAGGGCTCACTACGACTCTCCCCTCCCCAAAGCGTGTCAGAGATGCCTCGCAGCTTGGGACTGGCTCCTTGGCGCAGACGGAGGAACAATTTAGGGAGCTCATTGATGAGATGGCGGCACTTCAGCAGAACATGTCTCTTAACGAACAAAAACAGCGGTGGCTGTTTTTTAACCTTCAGAAGCAACGGAAGGGGAATGGCGAGTAATATGACTAGGGGGGTTACAGTGATGGCCAGCTCGTAGTTAGCCAGTGAGATGTCGTTTCCACGAGCTGATGTACAAACGATGTCATATCATATCATGTTCACGTACTGCCGCGATAATGGAACTGCTTGCCTGAGATTCCCTATATACCCCATGAGACATCAGTGAAGTCGCGGGGTGGCAGCCTTAGACTTGGGGCTATTCATTTCGGCGTGCCAAGATAAACAACCAACATACATCCCATTCCTTTGAGACAGCATAACTCTTAGCACCAATGAGCCATTGACCTCCAAAACCGGCCAACCACCGACTCCGAAGCATACCTTTCTACAATTACCTCCCCCAATCAACATCCTTTATCACGCCCTGCCCGCCCTTTTCTCTCTCCTCCTGTACCGCTTATACTTTGCAAAGTTCTCAGGGGTCAGTAGTTCCTCCACATCATGCTCTGTCTGCAGGACTTGGCCGCCATTTCGCGGACTTTGGAAAGGCTTAAATTCGTCCGAGACAAAAGAAAGCAATGCATCTTCCTGTTGCTGTGTCTCTTGTTCGTGTGGTGAGCTGGAGTGACCCGCGGGGTAAGGTATGCGCCCCGCGCCCCCATGCTGGTTGTGGCGAAGGCTCCAGGGCTGAGCGGCGGATGCACGACGAGGTGATGGGTGCGAGTCTTGGTAGAGCTCAAATATTGGATCGAGATGATCACTTGGAATAGATTGATCCTCCAACGCTGGGGGCCAACTCCTCGCATACGCGTGGTGATATGGTGCCTCAGGGCGGTCATGAGGCAAAGGTTCGCTTGACTGAGCCACGTCCGTTCCTGTATCCTGCCATGGGTTGGTTTCCTGCGGGATGGTCACTGTAGGCGCGGATCTTGGCGATGACTAGTCAGATGTTAGAATAGGATCCTCCGCCGCCTGGCTGACTTACAGGGCGCGAGGGGCGTGAGTGGTGAGTGACCAGGTTGGCTTTCTCTTCGACAGGGGAATGTTCTTCCTGTGTCCCCTGCTCGCCATGTCAGCCGCAACCAAGTCATCATAAAGCATGGGAGCATACGTCTTCATTAACTGCCATAGTCAACAGATCCAGTGCCATACGAAGAGACGTCCAAGATGAAGCCGAACAGAAGTTACTCACGCTATCAAGTCCATCCTCTCTACTCCACTTCTCTACCCACCGGATCTCACCCTCCTCACACGCTTCCAGAGCAAATATCGGCTGGAGCTTAGCAGCACGAGCCAGGTCTGCAGGTTTGATGCAGTCTTTTTGTGGGTTTTCTCCCTCTGCGTGGTAGTACCGTTGTATTTGTCGCGCGCAAAGCCGCATGTCACCAGCCACCATGTTGTTATCGACTTCCAAGGCGAGTTCATTGAGCGGAGAAGAAGGCTTTTTTTGCGGCTGGGGTCTCGTCATATGCGTGGCAAGTGCCCCCTCTGGGCGGTATCAAAACATGAGAATCGCTGACACCAAAATCAGCCATTTGCCACCAAACCGATTCTCATGTTTTTGGTAACCCTCTGTATCCTATACCGCTTTTTGAGTCCTACGTAGGGTGGTGCCATATCAGCAGCATTACAGTCTGCCTGCCTGTACAACTCTGCAGTCTGGCTGGATGACAAGGGTCTGGTTACACAATTCGGGGGTGACCCCGGGGCTTTCCGTTGTATCTCTTTTAGTCCGAAATCATTGGTTCTGCAGCTTAGATATGTCTATGTGGAACGTAAGGCGGATAGTATATAATCACACAAACTTTGACGAAGGCGTG
The DNA here is from genome assembly GCA_013623355.1 of Fusarium bactridioides. NCBI lineage: Eukaryota > Fungi > Ascomycota > Sordariomycetes > Hypocreales > Nectriaceae > Fusarium > Fusarium bactridioides. Next base: position 81,418 of record JACCKW010000164.1, on the reverse strand, counting down.
TTGCGATATGGATACTGCAGATGCCGTCCTCACGGAGACCATACCTATTTGAGGCAGGCCAACTTCTCAGCTAGCCACTATTATAACATCTTCAATCTGTTCACCCTCATCACCACTCCACAACAGTTCCAGCCTCCATCTAGCTTTCCCATCCACACATGTCCTTCAAGACGTTCGACCGCCCACGAATCTTCTTCCAAACCTGATTATCGTATACATCCCGAGTAGAATCATTCGTCAAAATTCCCGCAGTGCGAATCCAGATCTTTACCTGACGGGTTTCCACCTCAAGATTGCCTTCTATCTTGGCGATTGCGGCGTCCCACGCTTTGGCACCGATGTTCTTGTCTCCTTTCTTGGGCTCATCCATGTCGAGGACACTGTACAGGGACGGAGGGCTGGTGGAGCCTGGCGACTCTTCCCTGATGAGGTCATACACTTCACAGATATCTTCTAGTACTTGTCAGTGCTGGGTTAGAGTATGTGGATGAAAAGTCGGGTACCTATTGCAGTATCGGTTTTTCCGAGCGGACTCCCAACTCCCTGGTATAAATGCCCCAAACAAATGGCTAGGACTAGTCCAAAGAGGATCCACAAGATGGTACTGAGGATCGTGCCCAGTAGGTTCATTGTCAGTGTTTTGAAGAATAAATGCTTGAAAAGGATGAAGATCGATATTTGATGGGTTATCACACTGGTATTTATACGTAATTCACTTCGTCACTTCTGACCGAGACAGATTAGTGACTCACTTCTCTCAGCCAGGGTCCTGAAGTGAATTGAGCAAATGATGTGTATGCCCTGGCATTGACCATGGTCCAGGTGAATGTCTTTCCTGTTTTGATGGCTCACAGTCTCTGTCTCTACCAGTCTCTCACAAAACCAGGATAAGGAAGAGGACATGTCAACTGTGGCTTGTACTAGTACGGCACCATATGCAAGACTAGACCGCCAACCTCAAAGAGAATATTATTTAGCGCTAGCCATATCCCTCCAGGAGGAAACTGTTTCTCATACATACACTCAGCCCAAAACACCTTGCTATTTATTAAAACAGACTTTTCACCAAGCTAATATCTCCCAGGGACCTCTTACGCTCGGGGGCCTTGGTAACGTGACAACTGGCCAGCCAATCATTCGGCATTAGCTAAGTGATTGGCCTTTACCGGGTCACTAAGAAACATCAACTACTGACTCCAGTCGAGAGGCTCCCACACGACACGCTGAAACCAGGATCGCCAAGATGTCTGGAAGCGGGCTCACCCCAGATGATTATCGCCGATATCAAGAGCACATGAAGCGTAAACAGGAAAGAGAGAGAAGAGCCAGGGCTGAGCAAGAAAAGGCTGAGCAGGAAAGGGCTGCTAAAGAGAAAGCAGACAAAAAGAGAGCAGCCAAAAAGAGAGCAGCTGGGGAGAGAACCGCCAAAGTGAGAACCGACAAAGAGAGAGCTGCAGGAGAGCAGGCTACCGTACGTTTTCCCACCACAGTCTGTGTGATACTTGCCAACTCACCGACCAGCAGCCAGTTGATGAACCGGAGAATGCCAGTGATGGAGACAACTATTCCACCCTCTTGAGCCCAAACTATCGAGGCATAGCGAGCGGCTGGATAAAGGTAATCTGGCAATGTCTCATGAACCATAAACTTTCTGTTTTATTTCTAATCGCCACCATCGCCGGTTTGTTGACAAGTATCCCTTGGATGAGGTTCATCCTCAAGTTTCCCCTTCCTGTTCCTGGCGGCAGTCTTGGCAGCTTGTTTATGGTGGCAGTGAAAAAGCTTGGCCTGCCTACACCGACAGAAAGCCCGTCTTGCGTCCGTGATGGGCCAGTCTTCTCTGCCAGTGGCCAGTTCCTTGCCGAAATAGCCAAGTTCCTGGACGGGAAAACCTTTGGAGGTGTTGACTTCAACTTCAACGAGACATTGTTGCTCGAAGTCAATCGGGCGGACGATATGCTTGCAACTGTCACCAGAAGCATTTCCAACCATTCTTACCACATTTGCCGACATATGGCTTATCTAAGTGAAATCATCTCCTCGGAGCCCTCACTTTTAGCACCTTTTCTTGAGTTTATTTGGTATCAAAAGTCGAAGGAAACGGTTATAGAGAATGAGACCAAAGGCTTTCTCTCCACCTTGGATCATGGCAACACTACCCGTTCAGATATGATCAACCAGACCAGAGCTGTCTACGAATCGATCGGAAAACTGCAGAATGAATTCTGTGAGGCAAATGATAAAGTTCTGAACATCAAAACAGATGTTTCCAAAAACCTGTCCGCCAAAAAAGCCGCCTTACAAGCCCAGAAGAAGCACACCGCCTTACGGCAATATGTTGCTCGCCGACTTCATGGCATCGATATCGATACTCTGAAGATGGAAAACGTGGCACTACGGCAAAGGCTAGACGAAGCGACGGACTTACGCATCCACCCTGCGTTGGGATGCAACGGGGGTGGGATCTTCAGGTCCAAGATGCGCAAGCTGGAGAAGGCCTTGAAGCATCATGATAGGTTTTCCAAGGAGGCGGAAAGCAAGGCAGAGTGGATTTTGGAACAGCTACATAAGGATGGTAACTGGAAGGCTGCCGGAGAGGAAGTATCTGATGCCATGAAAAAGTATAATGGCACGATGAACGAGCTGTACTATGGGACAACCTGATGTAAGAGTCAAAGGAATCACAGGAGTATTACTAAATGTATGGTAAATAGTGGAAAGGATGTGGGTATTAACTAACGCAACTTAAAACAGCACATAGCATTACGCAATGAGGTTAACCGCGTCATGCATGGGATCTAAAGCAAAGAGAGCAATCCAATTTTAACCTCTACGGCTACGTATCACGCTAATATTCATGCTGCCTCTCTTCCTCCATCCAACGACTGAGCATCACACCACACCTTGCCCAGGATCGGCGACACCACCACCTCCACTTCACCCACGCCGGCATCCTGTCATCATCCATCAAATCCCTCCATCTAAATTCGTCCTCCTCCCCTTTGATCGGGAAATCCGGCTCCATATTCCTCCGTTTGCGCTCACGATGATACCATTTCAACGCCCTGTCCCTCGTACGTATGATGCGGTGAAGCTTGTTTTGCACCCGAGAAAGCCCAACAGCGACCTCCGAGAGATCCCCTCCAAGTCTCAAGAAATACTTTCTTTTGAGTTCGCTAGAGAGGGTTTTGGCTGCACTTTCTGCCAGCTCTAGTTTACTTACGCTGAGCTTGTACAGATCGGCTATGTGGTTGGCGTGAAAGATGAGTTCCTTTGTCTCGAATGCATTCTTAGTGCTGTGTGTGTTAGGGTATTGAGATGCGTTTCGGTTACGATCAGAACTTACTGGTTGATTCGGTTGAAATACTCTTGGCAAGCTTTGAGAGGCTCGACACTCTGGCTCATTGCCTCCATTAAAGCATGTTTACGGTGTATGAAATTGTTTATCATCTCGTGAAGTTGGTCCACACGTATAGGTATCTCCGTGTCCAAAATGTCGAGACTATCTTCAGAAAGGGCGGCCATCGTGAAGTTGTCTGGATGCCTATCACTGAGAGTCATGAACTCTTCTGTGATCAGCGTGATGTATGTTCTGGTAAGGCGTAGTGCCTCCTGTGGCTTTGTTTCTTTCCCTTTGGCAGTGGCAATGTCAGGGAGCATAGCGAAGTAAAGCCAATTTTCAAGGTGTGCATATTCCCACGCTTCGGTCATGTTTTTTATTTCTTCGTCGGCTGTTCCGCCCGTCTCGGACAATTCTCGACAAATGGCAAGGGCATCGTGAATAGGTGTGCGCGCCTCAATAATGGCAAATTGCGATGGTTGCAGGCCGTTAAACGGATCTAAGCCGCCAGAAATTTGAAGAGGAATGAATGTATAGAGAGGCAACTGAAGAACGGAAAGTGCGAGGCCAGCGTTCTCGGCTATTTCATCCATGAGGTCGACAAAAGGAATGATGCCTTTGGTTGCATCGTACCAATCGAGGCAGACGGGGCTAATAGTCCAAAGAAGCCATCCAAGGAGGAATGCAAATATCAAGAGGAAGACCCATCTGTAACAGCCCAGCCCATCTGAGGTGCGATGAAGAAGTCTATCGAGCTGTTCTTTTGTTGGGGGAGGGAGGCGGTCCATTTCCCAGGGAGGGACTGGGTAGCGGCGACGCTTCAAGAAGCACCAGGGGCAGGCGTCATTGTGCTCGGGAGTTGGACTCCCATGACTAGATTTGCAGTAGTACATTGTCGGCAAAAGATCTATGGATCAAATTGTCGAACTTCAGAGGCGGAGAGGGGAAGTCTGTCGAGTTAATGTTGAAGAGAACAAAGAACTCAACGCACGTGACTTTGCACAGATGGATGTCATAGCACCCAGCTACCAGCCGCCGCACGATCTGCCATCTCCTGAAAGATTGTGAGGCTCTTTGTTCTATTTTCGGAGTCCTTTTTTAATATGACATGAGTTACGTGCTTGGAAACAGCCTAGCAGAGAGACAGCCCACTCCAGTTTGTCTTTGGTGAATTCTGAGACCTTTGCAACTCGACGTAGCCTACAAACAAAGACATGGAGACGTTTTTCTTCTGAAATTACGAAAGAAACGTACGCTACAGATAAATCAAATGTCGCTTATGGACTAGTCAATAATGCTTAAGACAAAGACTATTAAAAGCGTGCTCTTTGTTGTTCCTAAACATCGACCGTAGTCTACAAGATGAGCTACCTCTCTGATACTACAAATCGGTAGATATTGAGAGATCCATTTGCTTACTCCCTCAAACGCGGCTATATAACTTCACGCCAAAACATACCAACAGCCTTCGCATCGCGCAATTCTGGTACGGCCTCCCAATATTTGTCCCGCCATTTAATAATTTTCCTGCTTAGGTTACGCCTTGCTTCTCTATGATGTCGTATCTCTTCCTCTTAAGCTTTAATTTTCTTCCTCACCTTCTCGAGCTCCGACAGGGAGAGCAGCCCATTCAGAGAGGAGATGGCATTTGCATCAGGCTCTCTAGTTTGGAGAACTAGGCGTTCATGTGCCTTACAATGCGTGATGTTTTCCCTTCGATTTGGCTGTCGATACCTTCGACTTCGACAGTGCACTGCTGCGTTGCTTTCTCGAAAAAACTAACATCGGGATGGCCCCTGAGCTCAAAGTATCGAGCTTTGACGTGTGCCCATTCTGGAGGCGGACAGACAAGTTAGCTTCGCTACATAAAGGTAGCCAGACTGTACTTCCAAAGGGGATCAAGTGGTTTGCATCGTGGAAGTCAAAACTAACCTCGCTCAAGAGCTTACTGATCCCTCTCAGTAGTACAGGCGCATCACATTCTGGACTATCAGTATCCATCCACTGCGAAAAGGGGGGGTAGAAAAACATACCATCTTACACGGTCCTCACATGCCATCACAAGATTTACTAGACTTGACATTGGCGACTACTTCAACAGATGCTGCTAGAGATTGTCAGCCATGTACATGATACGTAACTAAGAACGTACTGCCTTGCTTCTCACATATGTGGCCAGTCTCGGTATCGTCATCCGTCCTCGCGAACATGTCGGCACGGGGCGTACACGGCGGTCTGAAGATGTGGCTTAGAATAGGATTGTCCTTGAGCTTTCCCCGATACTAGGCGTAGCACTGCTGGATCTGCGGATCTGGATCTTTAGCAAGGCTATATATCATTGCGTATTCAGCCAACACCTCGAGTTCGACGGCCTCGTCCATCTTTGAGGCTTCCTTGCTCTTGCATGCAGAGGACTTGGTCTTTCCCTGTTTCTTTTGGATAGGCTTGTCACTTCTGTTGCCGTTCTTGATGTTCGTCTCGTGTCCTTCTGGCTTTCCCGCGGTGTTTGAACCTTCCTCGTCAGCTCCATGTTTCGCTTCACCCTCTCGAGTCTCCGTCGATTCTATCTGCTTGGATTTCCTCGGGATGACCAGCTCTTCTTCTTTGCATCGTCCGTTCTCGGTGGGATTCTCAGCCTGGTCGATAGAATTGAAGTCCTCTACCCTGGCTTCGAGGAGAGCTTCACCACTACCGCGCTGGATGTTCTCGATTAGAATTCGAGCAACGACCATAGCGGCTTCTGCGGCGCTCTTGATAGCACTGGGCGTGATCCTGTCGCCATGAGGCTCCGCACTATGGGATTCTACATCACCACGATTCCAATCCTTGCCATCGTGTGTCTGTTGGGCTTCTGAAGGCACAGGTCTATCGCCGCTAGGGGCCCTCGCCTTGGCCTATAAACCATTCAGCCATTATCCTCGCGAGAACTTGAACCAAGGGGGGGATAGCTTACCTTCTTGACTGGCCTGGTCTCATCATGAGCCGCAGTACTAAGTACATTGCGACACTTTCTGCGCAGCCCCTGTAGATAATGGCAATAGCTGATGAGTAGAAATAGAGATATGACCGAGAGCATACGCCAAGTGATTGGGTGCCAGCCATTGTGGCTTGATAATTAAGGTTGTAGACCAACAGAGTAACAGCTAAACCGAACAATAGTGGGGAACGCAGATAGGGGAAAGCAGAGGAGGAGAAAGAAGATGAAATTGGGTATCGAAATGGAGTACTTCAAGGTTACGAATCGTCGTTGCGTATACTGACCTGAGCCCTCGACATACTGCAAGGGAGATCAGAGCTTAAGCCGTACCTGACAGTTATATACGGCGTTTCAATAATAACGTTCGTTTGGCCCCTTGTTGAGGCAGGCCGCGGTAGCTCGCTGCATGGTGAGCCAGGGGGATGATGAGATGCCGGTAGCTAAATGGCGCACCATCCACTGGCTACTGTGCTGCCAAAATGCTAAGGTAGTGTTTTCGATCAAATAGAGCCTCATTTTCCCTGTCCGACTGGTTCAAACGGCGAAGGTGTAGGGAGGGGGTGGCTGTAGTTCTAGACTTGGCGGGCGGTGTTTTCAGTTTTTCTGGGGGAGGGCATTGGTTCCTAAGAACAGAGATGTCATTTTCAGTTGCTTTCTCTTGGTCATATTACAGATGTTGTCGTGCGTGGAGACCGAAAGTTGGAAAACGCAGGCAGAGATGGCTGCGATTTAATTGAGCCAGGGCTCATCAGCTTTATTGCTGTCATCAAGGGGAATGCAGTCAGTAAGAGATCTACATACACCAACGGGTTTCTGATCTTCGTGCATGTTTTGCTTGCATGAGGCCTCGCTCTCTCTACATCTACCAACAGTCGTGTATTGCGGCCGCGGCAAACACCAAGTGACCCTTCTGGGGTTTAGCGGAGGAGCAAAGAGTCACCCATGGCATTCGTCACGGGAGCAGTGGAGTTATCGCAGTGTCATTGAGGAGCAATCAACTTACAGGGAGCTGCCCTGCACACTCCCGGGGGAACCCACCACCGCATCAGTTCCGTTGGTAGTGACCAAATTACAGGGCGTTTGTCGCTCTAGGCCCGTGTATTGACCCAGAAGCAATTGAGGGCCCTGGACCCAAGGTTTAGATTTCTACGAGATTTGCAGCAGACTTGGCTCCAGGGGCATCCTCAAGCGCGGCTCCAGACTCTGTGTATATGTTGGGAATAGCTTCATTCTACCAGGGTCTGTTTCTTCAGGTGCAGCCTTTGCTTCAGTGGCTTACGGGGCACCCCCACTGAGCTTATTTCAGCGAGGCCAAGGCCGCTCTGGGTGAGAAAACCACGCGCTAAATCTTTAGCGGGAGATCGGTCTCGCCCTTCAATGTGCCGTTGACCGAAAGAGCAAAGGAGACATCACAACGTTGAGTAGTCGCAGGCACCGGCACTCGGTAAATAATGATACGATTTTCAGAAGTTTAACCAAAGCTCAGGGGAAGCTGAATTTTAGGACGGAGATGAGAAATCCTCTCAATAACGTTACCCGGAGACTTAGGCATCGGGTTAAACCGCGCTGTCGATTATCTACGAGAGCCACGGCATGACATGAAAAGACATGACATTGAAGCACGATTCTTTACCCAACCTGGTATCATATTCTGTGCCATTTTTGTCAAGAATATGGTACACTCATCTTGTTTTAGACATATTTTCACTCGTAACGCTGTCTAGGGGGACATGCTTTCTCCTCATGGCGATCCTTGGTCTTTTCCACCCAACTCTCAGATCTATCTTATCAATCAGTTATTTAAGCATAATAAACAGTCACAAACGGTCTTGCTGAGAAAAAGTAGAGCAAAATCATGTTTACTCTATCCTGCCATGATGTCCCGTGGTTTATTCCATCCTCGTTCCCCAGAAGTTCCAATTTCGTTCTTCGCCCCAAAACACCCTAGCTTTACCCAGGAGCCCGATGCCATACCACATCACCTCAGATCTTAGCCAGTCATCTTGTTTACCAGGTACAAGACAATAGAAAGCATGTAGGCAATCAGGCAAGTCTTCACAACGGTGACCAAGAGTGTGAGAGTGCCCTTCACAGTTGCCACCACAAATCGACCAACGAGAACGATTATGACCAATGAGATAAAGAGCCCTACGAAGTTTTCCGGAAGGAGCTCAGTAACGTGTTGTTCGGAAGCCTTAAATGCCTCAGACCAGTCGATTTCTGCGCAGAGTTGCTGGACGGAAAAAAGGAGACGATCAAGGGCCGATTTAATGGCCTCGTAAGGGGACGCTATTCTTGTAAGAAATCGTCACGGGAATAAAGTGTGCACTTACCAGTAAGGTCCAGTGTCAACATGGTGAGCGATGGTGTTTGAGTGTATGTGCTATGGGCTGGCTGTGTCAGTTGCAGTTGAGACTTATGACTGAGAGCCTATGATTACCAGATAAGTCGTAAACTCGTGAGGTTACTTTCTGATTGCAGTATATGTTGGGTATTTGTTTGAAGAAAGTAGAGAAGCGTTATGTGAAGAGTCAGTGTCCCGTTATATACCTCTTACAAGCCGATTTGCAAGTAGTGACTAAGCTGAAGCGCTGCTTCATTCATGTCAAAGAACGGTGAACGATCAGTTTGTTTAGGATGGCCCTTTCTTCTGGCTGGAATGTTTGTACTCTTTCATGTAGCTGTTGCTCAGTTCATTCTCGTGGATCTACCTGTTGCTCGGCTAATCCGGTGCCGGCAGACCCACCCCGAAAGTGCCGTCAAGATCCGGAGCCGAAGCGGAGCCAAACCCGGGAACGGCTTAAAATACACACTCGCAATAACTATACGTTATTTGCACCCTTCGGCCTTCCATCATTAGTCTTACATCTGCTTGATAACGCAGAAATTGAAGCTGATATACGGGGTAAAGATACCGGCTCAGCGTAGGCTGTCAGGTCAATTGGGGTCACACCGAAGAATGTCTGCCGCCTTCAACAAAGACTTCATTTCTCATGCTGCATTAGTCCTCTGCAGCCTTCCATACCGCCTATTGGCTCATGCGTTGTAGCAAACACTCTGCTCTCTATGCCATCATCGTGCTCTCCGCACCATACGTCTCCATTCTGTTCAGTGGCCATTCTTGCTCGTCTTCGTCTCTAGCTCCCATCTCAGCCATCTCACATCATCAGACCACAATTTCTGGTCCTATACAGGTCTTCATACGATTCAATAGCCAATCTCGCTCATTCCGCTGTCACTTCTCAAAGCACAACATCCACTGTCTCTACTGCTATCTGCTACTGAGCATGAGGCATCATGGGGAAACTAGTGGGAGTAAGCCGTCACGATGTGCCCAGATCTCCGGACCAAATGCTGACTGAACTTCGCGCAGGAGGGATCACAGATCAAGTTCAATGGTAAGCTCCTTTCGGAGCTTACCACCAAGACATCGCGACGAATGCATTGGCTCCCTCAAGATCGCGTGGCCATGGAGCAATGGCTTCGCGCCAATCATACAACGGCGTTTCTCGAGGATACCGGCGACGCAAGTCTAGATCAGCTGGCGCTCACAATTGGTCTTGACTTTCGAAGACTGGATAAAGATCAGAAAAGAGTTGCTAAGGCGAAAATGTGCAGCTCCCTTAAGTATACTCTCAACAAGCTCAAGATGTCGGGAGAGGTCAGCGAGAGATGGGATCCTGAAGGTAAACAAGTTATCCTCGATTGGGCACAGAGTGCAGGACGTCATCTACGTGGAGTACAGGATAGAGAAATCAACCCTCTTGGCCCAGTACCTCCACATCACGCTACATCTCGGACATTGACTTTCGACGATCATCAATGTCGAGCTCCGGAGACTGATAATACACCCTCATCGAAACAGATGTCTCGGATGTACCCCATAGTACCGCCTTATCCCGGGCGGGTGACGCCTCTTGAACGCGAGTTGGAACAGGCACCTGAAGAGTTCTACCGCCAGAAGGATCATGATGATCAGCCACCCCCGTATACCGCTCAGGCGAACTTTGTCGAGACAGATCTGCAGCGGGCAACAGAAGGGTTCTTTCGCCAGAAGGCTCATCTCGATCAGTTTGGGGATCTAATAAGCAAAAGATACAAAACGAAAGCCCAGGATGCGCTCGCTCAACAGGCATCTGCGGTATCGCGTACGCAAAGACACAGTCAGCAAGAGGTGGAGATACCATTGCGTTATGGGCAGACTGCGAGAATGGAGGCACGAACCATTGATTGGCCAATGGCTAGGGGAGAGAGTCAGATGAACTTAGAGATACGCAAGACTTGGTCTTTGACGCCCGAGATTACTGAGCGTAAGAGTCCAGCGCTACACGAGTCTGACTCAACGAGGGCCCACAGACAGTTCGTCAATGGTCTCAGAAGAGGCTCGTACCCGATCTACCAGCCAAAGCCCGCGGGCACGACTACTCATCACACAATACCAGCACTGGACGAGGTTGTCTGTACAAGAGCTGATGAAGTCTTCCAGCAGAGGCTGGCTCACACCTTTGTCCCGGATACGTTGCTTGTTCCACGACGATCTGATCAAGATCACGGAGCGCTCCGGCAGCGATCTCACTCAGACAACAAAGTTCTCCAACGACCATCTCGATCAGATCGCAAGCTCGTTCAGCCACGGCCTCGGGTCGTTACACTGAAGGAACCAAGTTCAGGATATCTCCATCCTGATTTAGTGCGTGGAATCGAGTGGCCGTATGCAATGCGGTTCTGTGCCGGGCTTCTTATTGTACTGTTGCTTAGTTACTTTTATATTTGATGCTTGAGATGTGTTTATTACTTACGCACTAAAGAATCTTTGTACAGGTGATTTGCTGTGGGAATTGATGGATTGCGGTCGAAGTTGTCATGCATGTTTAGCAGCTGAGAGAAGGGAACAGACCGACCCGTACCTTCTGAGATATACTTAAGGTATAATTACTTGCGTCAAATAAGATTAATCTCCTTCTATCCTCCTAAATATATTCGTTCTCTTGAGGAAAGACCTTGCAGAATAGCTGATGAGCTTGTCCGAATTTCAGTATGCAGAGGGAACAGCGCTCTCAGCGATGCACCTCAATGACGAAAGCAGAGAAATACCCTTACCACATAATCTTGACACTCAACGGCGACATCCTCTTCTGCAAAGAATGTCACTCGCCTCCCGCGACAAGTGCCGACGTGACAAAGTTTGCTCCTGTGGCAAGTTTTCAGGGCCTTCAGAGGTGGTGCTGCATGTTCCCGGTGCAAGCAGTGCCTCCACAGGCAGAGCAAGCAAGTACACAGCGCTTGCTCCCAGGCTGCATTGACTCCTCTGACAGATGCCTCTGCCTCTTTCGGTCAAAATGCCCTCTCTTCTGACAACCTTGTGCACGGCTATCCGACCACAACAGTCCTAGCTTTGAAGTCTGCACGACAGGAATAACAGATCGTCTTCCACATCAGACAACTTCAGCCCTACCAGTGTCTCAAACAACCTTGGGCCCCCATTCGAGAAGATCCCTGTCCTTTGGCAAGCCTGTTGCGCCCACGTCTGTCAGAACTTCTGCAATGAGAAAGAATCACGAGCTCACGCCGACAAGATATCTAAACACATTACCAGCTCTACTGCAGATTTCACTTGCCAAATGAGCCAATTCTCTGTTCTTAAATGGTAATGTTTATTAATGTCCGCTAGGTGACTCTTGAATGTTCTATGCTAACGATCAGTGCAGTCCTGTCATCATGTCACCTGGCAAGAAGCGATGCGAGACATGCAACAAGTACTTTAATTCTCTTTCATGGTCCAAACACGCTCAGAAATGCCGGAGATGCAATAGATGCAACGTCTTCTGCAGTGCCAACGAGACCTTGTTCGACAGCCATCAAGCGCTCTGTGGCAGAGATCACGGAAGGGGGGTACATCCCTGCCGAAACTGCGGGCAAACGTTCAAAAGGAAAGGCAATCGTGACAGACACGAGACTATATGTGTCCGTTGTGAGGACTGCGGTCAGTGGATGACGTCTGGTCCGACGTGTAGGGCAAATCACCGCATCAACTGCCAGCCTAGGCTTCAACGGCAGAGTCCACAGCCGCAGCCCCTCAGTCAACCTGAGATCCAAACCCAGTTCCAGCAGCAAATTCACTCTGGACTTGCACCTACAGTGGCGGCATCGACTGGCGAGCTCATTCAGTCGTACAGATCGAAGGCTGACAGTGCTATTTCACGTATGATGACAATGATCGATGCCAGGAAGAATGCAAGGTCCGGCACTCGCGAAAGAGAGGATTACGAAAGCCTGCATAAGTATTGCAATGGAGTTAGTATTGGACAAACCCTGTCTGCGTCAGAATTCCTCGACCTCGATCGAGACGCTAAACCTCAGGATAGTATAATCGTATGTACTATGGCTGAGGCAGCTAATATCTTCAACAGAGGCCCGCCAAATATACCAGTTCTTATTGTCGGGACACCTAACCCTCGGCGACTCAAGATCGACACCTTTCTCGCCTGGTTGACATATCGAGATACATTACACGTTCATGACTTCAGCCGCCCATCCGAAAAGGGACGTTCTCCAATTTCTCTGCCCTCCAAAGACGCCAAGACACTGTTTGAAACGCGCGATAAAATGTCTGGCCCAGCTCTTAATTTTCTCAACCTTAGAGGGACAAAAGACCATGCCGGGCCAGAGTGTATTACGAACATGTACGACTATAAGTGCATTGAACTCTCTTCAACAGACAACGGGAAGATTGAGACGGAGGCTCTTGTTGGGGATCTTGACGACTCAACTCGGTTTCAGCTACTGGCATCAACTGGAGCTATTCACTTGCCTCATATTGACAGGCACGGGGTGTTCACGACTGTGTTGAACGAACAAGGGGAGAAGATCTGGTTGGTCTGGCCCAATCTGGGATTGGAAGTGTTGAGGAAGTGGGATGAAGAGGATGAACTACCACCGCCTCCCATCGCCATCCATATCGAAGAGGGCTCCTATCTGATCCAACCTCCAAGCACGCTCCACGCCCCTGTGACGATGAAAACGTGTCTGATGACAGGCACTATGCACTGGTACTCAGGCCACCTACTTGATATCATCCAGGCTACCTGTGTACTAAAGGAGGATGCCAATATCACGAATGAGGATATCTCGGATCAGTTCATCCCAAAGATGGCTAAGCTGCTTGGGCTGTGGAGGGAGAATCGGGCGCCCTGCTCGTGGCCTCCACTCGATCAATACTCAGAGTCTATAGATGCATTTGACGTAAGTCTTGAGGCTGTAATGGTTTCGAGGCCTTGCTAATGGTGATTAGACTCTTCGAGAAGGGTGCAGTTGCAAGGCCAAAAACGCTCTCTGCGGAGGCAGGTCGTCGTGCCAATGTAGGAAGCTAGGGTTACCTTGTTTCGCAAAGTGTCATGTCAGCCGAGGCGATTGCGACAATCTGAGTGAGTAGACTGGCGATGCTGGAAAGACTTGGGTTTGGCGATCGAGGGTGTAAGAGCACGGCCGGGATATGAGTCTTTCTTGCGTGTGAGCGTTCTCGACAAGTACCCCCGGTGTGAATAAGAGAGTTGGAAATGCGATAAGGTGCGAGATTGTCAAGAAAAGGAAAGAATAGAGAGGAGTATCATCTTCAAAGATAGGAACACGGTGATTGTTACTTATTTTGACGCTGTGGGAGCTATCATGTCAAGAGAATCTTACCTCAAATCGTGGACTTGCTAACGGCAGATGGCGCAACCAGGCGTTGCTCTTAATCGATTGAAGGTTCAAGCCCAACAGTTATATTAAAAGGTTGTAAATTATCCACGGAACAGCTGCGTAAATGATGCGCAAGATCAATCTACTAATGAGAGGAATATCTCCTCGGCCTGACCCAAGGAAATATTGTGTACAAGATTCCAGGACTTGTTGTAGAATCTACCCTACACGGCCCGGCGTGCAACGGGGTCGCTGAGCTCGATGAGGAATGCAAATATTGGGGCGGGGTATTTATCGCAGGAGCAGGGCTTTGACTGGAAGAGCAGTAAAATTACAGGGCATTTGTCGCAAGAGTATCCCACTGACCTAGGGGGTCGTTGTCGCACGAGCAGGGCGATTAACCGGGACAGCAATTAGGCTCAGCATCCATCGGGATGCGAAAAAACAACAACAGTGCCGTGCCTCTTCGCTCAGCCGCAACAAATAGCGACAAAGCTCAAAAGACCGCTCTGGTAGTGGCTTGATCAAGTCAATTGAGTAAAGAAAACTCATTTTGACGCCAAGAATCATTGACCATAAAGTCGTCGATCTGAAAATGACCCATACTTTGAGATTCTTTCCACAATAGGCGCTTCGTCATCTGAATGACAGTGCGATTTCGCAGCAATGAAGCTATCGCGATAGCATTAAATGATCTCAAGTGCGGGGAGTATGGTGTTGAGGGGTCCTCGTTGTTTCCGGAGAAACGCTGGCTAGGCAGAGGTCAGGGTTCGAATCCACGTTGCTCAAGCCACTCGTACCTCTTTTGCCCCTCCAACACCGCATCAATCATGCTGAGTTGACAGAAGCACAGGATCAACAACCATACAATCGAATCCAAGATTGCACAAAAATTGCCTTTGGACATAATTAAGGAGCTTGTTCTTATCCCCCGACCTACAGTTCTTGGTATGGTGCATGCTATCAGCAATTGTCAAGCCCTTCCGGGAGGTCACCCTGGCCTAACAAACAACAGAGGAAGTAGCACATATACATAATGACAGCGCTCGATTAATTCGTGCTCGACAGCTATTGCCTCTTCCCCAACCCCATGACTCAAGTCTAGTTGGCATCTGTATTACTTACTTCAGTCTAGACCATCACCCATTGTCTGCGAGCCCGGGAGACTCGAACCTGCTCCGGTGTGTGGGTTCAGGTTACAGCGATGAAGCGCACATGAGGTAATCGCTTTGTAATATCATAAGGCTCCGCAGTCTGCGTGTCTTCAAGGCCGGCTTTTGTTACTTCCGCGTGAACTTCTTTTCGAAAGACATGGAATTGACATCGAAACTTGACAAATGGCATACACCTTGGCTATTAAAATGCCAAAGGTACTGTAGAACTACGTTGTGGACTGCTGAAGCGCTAGATCGACGCAATGCCGTTTCTGCACATTGCGGCTGGTGAGGAGGCATGCCGAGAACAGAATCGGAACAAGCGATCACAAAACAGACCCAAGTCGCACTGCCTCACTCAACGTACTTTATACGGTAAAATAACTCAGCACATGGCAAGATGCTGCAGGGCCCTGTCGGCCGTGGCCCCTGAACATGGAAGACACTCCACACCACCACTCGCACGTGGACGGCAAGGGACCAATGGTCTTACACGATTCAATTTCTAGATCACCATGGTGGCGCATGTAACACCCACTCACTGCACTATTTTCAACCAGTGGCGCACTTATGTTGAGCTACCATTCCGAATTGACTATCATGGCCCAGCATAGCAATGGCTAATAGAGGAAGCTCTCCGAGTAGGTCGATGGGTTTCTGGCCTTATCTAGCAGAAAAACATGCCGATACAAAGAGGTTCTGTAGTGCAGTATCCAGTTCATGGTAGGGTTTACTAGGTTGGAGCAAGGATGCTAAGTAGAGCCCGAAACTATTTGTTGCCAGTATTAATGTGGTTGAAGACGGCTTGACTCTTATTATCTCCACCTAATCGGTCAACAATCTTTTGATACGCATGAAAATTCCATGGGTCAAGTATTCGTTCCAGCTCGGGATAGTGCAACTGGCCCTAACGTCAGTAGTCCCTTACCTCAGTTTGAAGAATCTTTCCCTTGACATCTCCGTCAAATTTCACCTACGTTATTGAGAAGACCTCAGTTAAATAAACATCTTGTCCCAGTATTCGTTGTACGCCATCATGAGCTTATCAGTGGAGGACAGACGCGCGGGTTAGACGGGAGACACCCTTCAACATCGTCTTAACATGATCTTCACCCATACAAGAGGTTAATTTCCTCGCGGATTATAGTGACCAGACAGTACCGTAGCGAAATTCTATTGGTAAGACAAGGGATCAAAGTTGAGACAATGTGCGTTAGCGAGGTTCAGCTCGGAAGAAATCGACCCATCGGGATCATGTACTTGTAGGCGCTTCGAGCGTAATGATGGAACTCTCTGAGATGTTGTGATTTCTTGAGCGTTATAATTAAGTATGGGCTTAGTAACTGTGTTCGATAGTGAGCAAGAATCCTATACTTGAGGAGTGATCGAATGCAACACCACATACACTATGTAGGAAGCTACTTCCTGGCTTGAGCTAAGTATGAGAGCCCTGAGAGGCTATGTAGTCTGATAAATGGTGCTTTCGCCCATGAAAGAGGCTTTAGAACGCAGGGGTAGTTGACTTGGATAAGGTAACCCGTCCTGCTGGTGACCCGATGCTGGATCTCAACTCCGCTCACATCTCCCGAAAGTCAAGCCCGACGTCTAGTTTTACTATAGTACAGTAGCAGTCTCATTGTTGAATCATTCGTAGGACGACTAGATTGACTTCCTACTGCTTCCTGGCATCTTTGTCATTCCGGATGTCGCGTATCTCAGCTTCAAGTCAATCTGTTCGCAGTCTTCACCCTGTGAAAGCGACCGTGAGTTTCGATCTAACACCTACGGGTAAGATTGTGTCCTGTGTCAGTAGTGTAGCCGCGATAACCAATAAATCTGAGAACACAGTCCAGGGCGCTAATCCGGGATGTGAATTCATCAGCCTCCGCTAATTGTTGGACATTCTCTGGTCCGTGACCCTGGAAGCCATCACCAAGATGCAATTTGTTTGTATTTCAAGACCGGGGAGTCAGCAAGACCTTTTCTTCTTTTTCGACAGTAGCAATATCATTGGCAAGCCTGCATTACGCCTTATCGATGAGATCCGAACCATTGCCGCCTTGGAGACATTGGTACAACCAGACCTCAAAGATTCATCACAATCAAAGACGTTCAGAGTTATTGAATTATGGCAATGGTCAAAAGGAACGATTACCTTGCTACTAACGCGCAGCGACATACCCTTGAAAAGCATCTGGAAATGTCATAGTGCGATATACCAAGTTCTATCTGATTTATCAACCGCGACGGGGCGGTCACTACTGACAGGCCTGGTCTCGTGTTCCCGCACGCAGCTAAACGATTCGAAGCAAGCAAAAGCTTAATAATCTTTGCATTGTGAACAATGAGAGGCAATGATTGCTTGGGCTGGTTCTGCACCGCTCATATTGGAGACGGTGCATTCGTGGTGTTTTGGTATCTTCAACATGGATGCCTGCCACGCTGAATTCCCAGGGACGGTCCTTAAACGGCGAAGTGACTATTGGTGGCAATGAATCGCCTATAAACTATGACTGTTATGTAGCCACTTCTCGAGGAAGTCTGATTACTGGGGAGGTGCCCATCAGTTTGACCAAGGCTCTGACACATGCAGAAGCTACTCGCTCGACAACTGGGCTTATATATAACAGATACGAACAACAAAAAACAGAACTATTTGTATTGCTTCTAGATTAGGGGACACATCCGTTCAAACGTGTAGAAGGTAGTGTAAAGGAAGTGTGTGGTCTACTGCCCTCCGTAAGCGACAAGTCGCCGCTAATTATCGGCGAATCTATATACAAGTCCTACGCATAACTCCCAGGAACCGCTTATCCCAGATTTAAGTCAAATGGACGGGAGGCTGATGATATGCTGTTGCTTGGCAGTGAGGTATGCCTTTTACTGAAGTTGTCGATAGTATGCTCCTACTTCAGGAACGCCGAACATAAAGGTAACTTAGTCTGGCTATCACTCACAACTGCGGCCTTAGACTAATATATCTCCTGATTTCTCAATCCAGAAGTCAGAAGTTGACGTTGACAGAACAAACAAGACTTTTAATGCTAGAAATGCTCAAGTTTTAGGTATACCATACCAAAGTCTCAAGCAGTATCTTAGCCTCTCTGATAGGGAGTACCGAGAACCCTAGCAGTTGAGAGCTAGCACGACGCTCTGTGGCCATCGTTTCATCATCACACACCTACGAAGCATGCATATTCTCACAAAACGAGGTTGCTGTTGGAATATATTATTGCCACGAAATAGGGAGCGAGACATGCTTTGCAGTCTATGGGAATTTACCGCGATGTTTGACGGCCGTGGAAGCGTCTGACTGCCATATGAACCCCAGACTCTCAGAGAGACTGGAGAAGGAGAGGGGAATGCGAAGTTTGCACATCGAAGATAAAGTAGTCGACAGGTGCGCTGTCTAATTCGTGCGTATATTGTCGGTTCAATGTGTGATGGCGGGACGATCTTGTGTAGTCGATAGTGAGGCATCACGGTAATATTTGTAAATACTTTAAGGTTCAACATTGATGCAGCAACAGACTGGTATGGAGTTATCGAGGGGAAGATGAAGCTTATAGCACCGCAGGGTTGAGCTCGTAACCGCAACCGGCGCTAGGATGTTCCGGGAATTTAATGGCAACCTTGCGTTTTGTAGGTTGGAAGACGGAGAGGCCATGGGTTCGTCAGCTGAGGTGGACGGATCGTCGGCCATGAAATCGGCATTCTTCGGGAAGATTGAAGGAAGGATACTGGGAGTCGCGAAATTTCTTAACAAGTGGCAGGGAGATATCCCGCGTTCAATCGTAGGCAATCCCTCAAGGGGACCAGCTCGCAAGTGAAGGTTATGCCTTCAGAAGGGGACACGTGAATGTGAGATACCATAGTCTGTATGGCTAGTATTGACTTGCAAAGTCTCTCGATAGAGCCTAGTCATTTCCGCTTATTAATGGCGAGAACAGATCAATCAGTCCGACTTTACATGTCATAGAATAAGCGCGAACATGACAACGTGGTGCTGTGTAGGATGGAAGATTTAGCGCATGGTACTCGAGTGATGATCAGCCTGAAACACACGTTAGTCAAGGAATCGAGGGGCGAAATGGAATGTGAAGCAGGTCTCGTTTTCGACACAAGCATCAAGAGCTCGGTGCTCGGTGCCGTTGGAGGGAGTCGCTGATGGTCGTCCCGTCTCCTATCGGCGTCTTCAACAACCGTGACGGTAAAAGTGCGCTCAACACTCACAAGATAGAGCTTCCGTGGTTAAAGACAAGCAGGCTATTCTGTAATACAAGCTTCGACAGAAAAGAAGGTCCCTAGCGGCAAGACGCGCACGGGTCCAGCTACACTCCAACTAAGTGTTTGTGTGGATGATAGGGATCATCTGGTCGCATGTAGCATGAAGCTTACTTCATCTGCCCTGAAGGAGTTAGAGGTTTCCTTATATGCACGTGCTGGGCGTTAAGATACTGAATGGCAGCCTCGCGCCTTTGTCGTGAACATCTCGGTGAACGTTTCACACCATCGAGCTTCTGTCAACAATCTAGCACGGAGTTGCGGTATTTGATGCTCCAAACGATCACCTGCTCTTTATAACCAAAGATCAGACCAACTTACCACAATACCTGCAAGAACTGCCACCTGTTTAGCGACGATGCCGCCTGCTCTCCAATCCTCATCAATTCCCAGAGCCGTTAAGACGACTGACAAAATATATAGACTGATGAATACCAGTCTTTGCTCCAGCGCAGGAAAAGAATCAGCCCCGTAAGCAAGTTGCTCCCAGCAACGGCCAATGCTTCACGGCGGGAACCAACTAGCCGTGGTCCAGAAACCCATCAGCTAAAAAGGTACATACCACAAACCTGTAAGTTCTGACTAGCGGAACCAATAGACACCTGACAAGTGCAAAGAAGCAAGTCGTGCGCGTTGACTCATTGTGCAAGCATTTGGGCATCTCAACATGGTTCAAGAGGCGGTAAAAAATAGCATTTTTACGAGGCGCAGGAAACAGATTCTAGCACTCGCTTCAGCCATACGTGGTATGCCCGGGAGGAACTAACAGCGACATCAAAGTGCAGGCCAGGAGCCTCTTTGAGAGAGACACATGACAGAAGGTTATAGCTTCTGTCTGTTCTTTGCTGTGACAGGCTCGCGACTTGAGATTCTATCATGATGCATTGGCTAGAGATTAAACTGCTAACATTTCGCAGTCTGGGGTATTTATTTTGTTTACAAATGAAGCTAAAGATTCGTGAAGACTTGTTTTCTCTTACCAAGTTAGCCGTTGTAGTAGGAGCCGTGTGTTGAACGAAGAAGTAAGTAACTTACAGGGGATGTCTAAGGTACTGACAGGACGGAACCGGCCTCCAATGGCAGCGCTAAAAAGAGTAGCAGCCCACTGTAGCCTGAGTGAATAACCCAAGGTCGCTATCTTTCTCAAATGTTGCATCGGCACTGAGCTAACGAACATGTCTGTCATTTATTCTAGCTTCACATCCCACAACCGCTAAACGGCCACTTAAATCGGATCCGATTGTAGAGGCAGCTTGTCTTTTGTCGTCAGGGAGGAGGGATGTATTGAAGCCACTCAAACCTGGCCCACGCTAAAACGGTCTTCAGCGCCATGCAGCAGTGTCAAGCTGGAATATCGCGATCGCAGATGGAAAAGAAACCAACATTACGGGATTATAACATGTACCAGGACGGAAAAGCCAGTCGTGACCCTCTCTCTACGTGAAGTAGGGCAATACAGGGACCAATAATAAGAAGTAAAGGATACTCAGTGTGTCCCAACGGCGACTGACCGCAGCAGAGCTGCTCGAAATTTGAGGCGCCGAAGGGAAAGACGATGCCAGAGCCCGTGGGAGTGATGGGTGATTGGTCGCTGCAGAGCACAAACTTGGCAGGTTAAGTTAATGCGTTCTGTTTCCCACAGGGGATGTGTCAGCTGCATCCCGGATGGTCGCTCGATCCAATAGCAGTGGATCGAGCAACCTGAGATGGCAGCGTGCGTGCGCTGCCAGCCAGGTAACTTAGATGTGAGGTCCCCTCCGCTCGGTCCTGCATACGCCACTGCTGCATACGTACAACCTGTCAACGAGAGACTGGTCCCGGGGAGGTTTCCGGCAGCCTTAGCGCCGCATAACTGCAGCACTCCAGCACCTCACCACATCAAGAAGCGCTTCAGCTTCATTTGCGAAGAGATACAGAGCAAAATCTCACTTCTGGCAAGAGACGAGCAAGAACTACAGCATGCGGGTCTGTATACTCCCATTTCAACTTGTTGGATTTTGGCAAAATATCTTGAAACCTCATCTTGGTACAATGGGTCAGCTCTCTTTGAGGCTATTTTGACATGTCATTTGTTTCCTCAACATGATCAGTCTTCTCTGCAACTTACACATGTTTCGGTCAAGACGTAGTCAAGCAAGCCACAAAAAGGTTCTTAGCTCATTGTAAAACTATAGAACGCCAACCTTGGTTTCATCATTCTCAGGATCACTATCTTTTCTACTACGCTTGATCATATCCTTCTTTCCATCATCCCTCCATATGACCCCAAAGAGCTTCCTTTCCACCAATCTCTAACAGTAGCCTTTCACCAAGCATCTCAACACATCATCTTGGACGTAGCTATTTCCATCACCACATCCATACCTTTGTGGCTCTTCACAACATCCGTCTCCTACCCAAACTCGCCTTGCCAACAATGGACACTCCTATGATGTATTCGCCGACCTTCGAGCCAGCCTTTGTCATTGACAAGTCAAGAGACAGACTACAGGTGCGACTCCGTAAGGATCACCTTGAAGGATACGTCCTCATCAACCTCCCTCACTACGATCCCATTCGGGCTTTGGAAGCTGCCATGTCTGTGGTTAACGATTTTGACATCACGACGCTGAACAAGCCGCATGGGAGCAACTCGTCTGGTTGGATGTCTTTGACCGAGCATCCTTCGTGCAATGCCACGACCCTGAGCGCCGGTGTTCACTTCTCCCTTCCTTTAGCCGCGCTGCGAGGGAACCATAACCAGACGAGACTTGTTCCGCCGGCCGACAAGCAGCAGGACAACCACCAGAACATTGTTGCTCCTACATTGAAGGCTCCTCCTGTCGGCGTGAAGGGGAAGAAGAGAACCCGTCCCGAGGATGGCGGTCACGAACAACCTTCTCCCAAGCGTCCGGATGTTCAAGGCTTCTCTCGGTGGTTCCCCTGGAGTAGTACCAGTCCAGAGCCAAACAGTGGAAACTGAGGAAACCACGAGGGCCATTTGCTTGACCTGAAGACAACATGGGAATGAGCGGACCATGTTCCATCTGTTACCTTGGAACGGCTGGGTATGCGTTTTGACCCAGACGAGGAGGGAGAAGGTGGAAAGGGATCTTGTGTTTGAATCGGATCATAGATCTTATTGTAGTAAAGAGGTGTTCTACGGAGGGTGTGCTAGGATAAGCAGTGTCAGTAATGAATAGGGAAAGGGCTTGTGTTGTGTATTGTCTAGTACATCAGAAGTTCACAAAAATGGCATCCCAGCCGGCATCCAAAGTCTCCCATCATCGCTCCATCGTTGAGTTAATCGCATTCATCCCTGGTTGCAATTGACATCTACTCTGACATAATTATGGAAAGCTTCGAGTGAACCACCATTGCTCCTCTGACCAATCTACTCATGAAGTCCCCGCACGATCCTTATCGCGATACTGTTGCAGGTCCTACTCTATGAAACAAGAGAAGAAAAACTCTGAAAGAGTCGACAAGGAGCAATCAATCATTCATCCCGCCTACGTTGCCGCGCTCAACAAATCGATGCACCGCTCTTGACTGGACAGAGGCCTTCAAAGCCCAAAGGCATTCTCCCGCTGCATCCTATCTATCTCTATCTTCATCGCCTGTACTGCCTCTTCCATGAAAAGGAGGCGACGAAACTTGTAGTCGTCACCTTTTCCTGCATCTCGCGATGCCTGATCCCATAGAATCTCCCAGCTCCGTTGTAACGCCTCCCTCTTGTCACCGGATTGAGCTAAGTGTTGTTTGTCGGAGGTAGATGATGCGACACTAGAGGAAGCTGTATCGCTGGAGCGTGGAAGTCGATGGCGTCGTTGAACCTTGGTTCGTCTACGGCTCGAAGTTGAGACTTGTGACTTGACGGGGTTAGTATAGGGAGACGCACATGTTACAGACGACAGACTAACCTTGGTGTCTGTTTTGACCACAGAGTCTGCGTCTTTCATTTCGACATCAGTGAGACTCTTTTGCCTCGCAAGCCACGCTTCTGCCTCAGCTATGCCATCAAAGGAGCTCCCAAATGAATCCTGATTTAATTGGTGTCCTGCAGCCAGTTTTGCAAAGTACAATACGGTCTTCTCGAGACGCTTCCCGACAATGCCAAGAAACTCCTCCCCGTGGTTGTAATTACACCACTCGAGTATGTTCTGCCAACTCTGGGGATCATCTGTACGATGGCCATTGGTCACTGCCCATAAAAGGATGGCTTTTGTCTTTAAGCATTGCCTTATACCAGCCTGGGGGCCAAAACTCCCCCCTGGTGCGTATTTGCTAATGTGCTGGCCACATATTGAAGTTGGTGAGTTGTCAGCACACATCTTGGGGTGATAGCTGTCTAAGTGAAGGGTAGTATAACTTAGGCTGTCCGAGTGAAGGTGAGTTTAACTGAGATTAATAGACAGAAGGACACAACGAAGAAGATGCTCATGAGATATCTATGGAGGCCAGTTGATACACCGCTAGGGACGGAGAAGGGAAAATGACATTCACATATCCGTAGAAACCAGCACCAACCCGTTGATACAACGCAACTAAATAAAGCCTAAAATAATTGTGGTTGACAGCATGAGGCTTCTGTGAGTTTGCCTCTGTATCCACGATGATGATCCAATGGATGTACGAGCTCAATATGCACGATGCCGCGCATTGCACTCCAGCAGCGTATCGAACCGCAAATATAACCTCATCTACTCTGAAAAGCTAAATACTCCCATGTCACACATCAGCAAACACCGTGTTCCCCTCAAAGCGGACAGAATCTTGTGACTCCCGCCGTTCCTGATATTCTCCTGGATTCTGACCCAGCGTCCAGACTCCCGGGGCAGCAAGTATAAATAATTCGGCGAATCTTATTTTGACGTCCCTAGCGATCAACCAATCGGATATCCTGATACTGTTGGAACAGGATACTATGATAGTGAGCTGTCGTTAACGGCGTTGGGGACTGGGTCCAGTGACTGCAGCTTGAAGCTCTGGATAAAGGCATTCACACTTACTCCGCACATACATGCAACCACTACTGTTAGCGTCAAATTGTGAGGAATTGCATGCATGATAATAAAGGCAGAGGCGGCGTCAATGACGTTGATACTGCTCCGTATATGCAGGCACTCAACCTAGCGTCAAAGGGATAAGGAGAAGATCGTCTCGTGTATACAGCTACCTGGAAATTGGATTGGATCAGAAGTAGCCTTTACGTCGCAAAAGAGCCCTGTAGGTACTAGAATAGTGAAGCCAGCTTGATGTATACGTGATATGATGTCTAGTTACCTCATTCCCCCGTGTAGTCGATGACATAAGACCTTCTCTCCTCTTGTGCTCTTACTCCTATTTCATCTTTCAGCCAGTTCATCTTTCAACTCCTCCATCTTTCAGGTCTTTTCCATATTCCAACACTCATCGATTCTCACTCCGTTCTAGCCTGTGCGGTCTGAGCACTCACCAGGTCTCCTATCCTCTCTTTGACTGGGATCCAAGCATAACCTTAAACACTTGGCGGCAGCAACAAATCCACCGTACAAGGCCATCCTTGGACTTTTACGAGACATCTTCACGTTCATAATGAGACATTGGTTCATATTCACTCCCTGTCTTTCAGGCCTTGCTACTTCTCAAGGTGTGACGGTCACCTCCCTTCTACGCACGCTCAAACTTCGATCTGTGCACGAGGGTCATACTCCACTGCACCGTCACCAAAGATCACGTAGAATTCCACTTCCGCACACAACTTGGGAGAAACTGTAAGTTTCCCAGACAGAACTTAGTAAGTTTCTTTAGCGTTCTACCATGTAACTTAGGCTAACTCTACTCTCTTCCAGATGTATCGTGCCACATAGCAGTCGACATCATATTCGTGCATACAACAAATACAGTCTGCGTCGATTGCTATATATCTACTTCGGGGCTTCTTACTTTCACCTGATTGACCAGATTTTCCTCTGATCATCAAGAAGCCTTACGCCGGTGGCATAGCCGATCACAGTATTGGCCGATGGTTATAATCTGTGATACATCCCTACAGTTTCTAACTATGCTCAGGAACTCTGTCTTTTAATGCCATTCTAATTCAACACTTTTCACATTAACGTCTCCCACCCAATCACTCCGCCTCTGTCGCTACAACGTCTGAGTGATTGCACGAGTACAGCGTCTGTCAGAGTTGCTAGCCATCTACCTCTCTTTCTACCATAGCCCTGCCCTTCACGGCCTCTTACCCGTTTCATTGGAGGGCCTTCACCAGTCTTGGATGCTACAGCTCTCTTGTTGTGATGCCACGAGTGTAGCCTGACTCAACTAGAGCCAACCCCAAATTTCTCTCTGCAAACTGTCGCAATGTATACCAACGCGCCCATACCCCATTCAACAACAGCTCTGAGGCATCCAGCTTCTTCATGTTGTCTTTCAACCTTCACCAAATCTTCAGAGAAGAGAGAACCTGAAGTATAGCAGGACCCGTTCCCGACGACTGCGCGGCTCGAAATCGACATTCACCAAGTTGGAATGCATGTTCTAGCCCTTCAGCTCACCTGTTTTTTGCCCAACCACTTGGGTCAATATTCTATCTGCGATACTATTTCTTAGTGCCAAACCCAGTCGCGGCAACCGCTCAGCATGTTTTGTCCTGGCCTTGGCTCGGTCATCCACGTACTCACCTTATTCAGGCCCTCAATGTCATCTATATTGGACCTGACAGCTGATGCTCACATCAAGCGCCTGACATGCCACACGTCGTCTGTATTCTCTACCGTTCAACTTTCAAGTCATCTATCACTTATTGTTCAACCATCCCACTCATACCACTCATCAGCAAATGTCCTGGTTTTGAACAGCCACCACCTCAACTCATCATTTCCCTACCAAACCTTAATCACAAACTTTCACATCAGTGAGCATAAATTACTCTCAAAGCTCACACGCCAGAAAACCAAGGAGGACGCATTCAACAAACAATATTCTAATAAGCATGAATTGCTCTTCGAACGCATAAAGTGCCACAAAAGCCTAGATAACTCCAGGCAGCTAACAAGAATTTAATTTACAAAAGATAAAAAGAAAAAAAGGAAAAAGGAAAAAGAAAAAGAAAAAAAAAGAAAAAAAGAAGGAAAAGGAAAGGAAGTATAAAATGCTCTATAGGTCAGAAGAGAAAAGAAGGAAGAAAGGAAGAGAAAAAAAAGAAATACTAATGAGCATAAATTGCACATAAAAGCCCATAGGCATAAACTGATGAAATGCAATTTCTCAAGAAGAAATACGATACTGGGAAGAGCAAAAGGTGCTCAGGACTTTACATTACACACATACTATTTCTCTTCAACTTCAAAACACCACATCATGCTCAGAAATTCCAACTCAAAAACATCATATCACATCACAAAACATCAATACTTTCATCAACACCACAATCGACATTTTCCACCAAACTCGCCAACCTCACTTTCCACACATCTCCTACGCCAATGGGTTGATCCAAGAACCCATAATCCGATTCGCCTCTCATCTCAGCACATCAACGTCAACACTCTTAACTTGTGATCCTGCTTCCAAGGAGCGAGGTTCCCAGCTATTTTCATTGAGAAACCTCGGAATCCCTCTTTCTACACTAGTTCAAGCTTGTTCCTACAGAGACAGTTTATACTGCAGCTGTGAAATTACCTACAATCTCGATCAAAGAAGCTCTCAACACTCTGCAGTACCTGTTCACCTTGGGAACTCGCGATCGTCATTTTGGACCTTTCTTCCAAATAAGAACACTTCTCCTCTAGTCGATTATTCGGCTCTGCAGTACCTGATCGCTTAGGTATCTCGGATCATCTTACTAAAAAGGTTCAGATATCATCATTAAAGTTCTAGATAAATATATCTCTTCTCTAGCTAATTACTTGGCTCTATTTATTACCAAACCTCTGTTTTACCAGGTTTCTCACATAATCTGTTTTCCGCAGAAGGTCTTGGTCGATACGTAACTGTCATCAGTTGCCGTCCGCCAGTATTGTCACTATTACTAGGACAAGCCACGGTTTCATCCCGGTCAATTCTTCCTTAATCCATTCGCTCATTAGATACACAAAGTCGCCCTTTCTATAAAGCGCAGACTTTCACTCTTAATAATTTAATAGAATATTTACTACCTGCCTCATGGCTTTTACCTCTCACTCAATCATTAAGCGCCTGATAGGTTTAATCCTCTCAGCCTTGAGCTCAGTAAGCTGTCAAGATCCCAATCTGCAGCCTCCTAGCCAGAAACTACTCTGCTTTAGTACATACCATCCTTGTTCTCACGCCGCCTGCTGCCTAGCTCATGCTAGTCATATCGATAAGGATTCTTTCATCGCAACCTGAGAGTTTGGTGTCGCATGATACCCAAAATAATTTCTCACAAGCTTTTGCCAATCTTTCTATCACTAGCAAGATGCAATGGCATATGGCGTTGATGAGTCTGCAAACATAGCATTATCTGAGATTTGACGCTGTGTCTCATATTATATGAGATTGGGTTCCCAAATCGGCTCCACAAAAGCCATCTTTTGTGGTTGTTAACCTGAAGGTCGCATCCGATCTAAAAAGAAGGTTCGGGCCGATCCGAGGATCGATCTCTCCAACGAGAGCCAATGAACAGTGGATATGGCCCATGTCATACATCAGCACCATGATCGGATACCCTGCAGGCATTCGCTATTGGAAGATATGTTACACGAACCGAATATGCATATGTATCAAGCATGGAACAGGGGCCAAGCTGGTTGACATTCTGGGTGTTGGTTGCACTGCTCATCACACGTGAGCTCTCACCAAGGCGCATGATGAAGAGGCTCAGCTGGTTCACCTACAGAATGATCTTTGAGACTTCGGGCTGGGCCGCTTTGCTACATGACCATCGATGCCATTGAGACACTGTTTACTGAGATGTGTTCTCAATTAGGAACATCTTCTTGTCCTTAGCAAGGTTACTCAGGTCTTCACCATGGTATACAGTACATGGGTAACCAGAAATGTCCCTATGTCGTATCATACTTCGGAGCAGGCTTGTCCTGCCCCCCCCTCTGCTCTTCAATACCGGAGTTGTTGTCGTGCTCAGAGTCGCCGTCCTTCATATTGGTCTACTTCGCCTCGTTATCGCACCCCTTCTATTCACGGACTTCCTGCTTGCCACCTACCTGCCACATCCTGTTCTTCAGCTCGGCTGCCACACTCAAAGCTCGGTGTACTACATCTTCATGGGCTCAAGCAACTTGATGTAGGTCACCACTGACTCGGACTTCCTCACTAAGTTATGAACGTTGCATTCCACCAACAGCTCGTCAGGCACCATCTGTCGATATATATTAATTTTATTCTCAATGGCCCTACATTCACGCACCTCGCGACGCCCATGGCTTTCAATGACCAGGCGCACGGCTACAGCCTCGGGGGCTATGACCGTAGCATCCCAGACAAGGCCTTCAACTGCTCCAGGTTAATCTTGCGACAGTTTAGCTTGTCCACAGGTCACATCTCTCGCATGGTTTCGAGGAGTGGGCCGACGTTTCTTGCAAAGCCGTGGCCAATCTTAAGACCAGAACCTCATGGCCTACTGCGACGTCTGCCCTCCATATCGCCTTGTTACTCTTCCTTCCCTAGATCAGCTCCTCCCTCTGCGCCATTCTTTTTTCCTTTCAACACGACAAAGATTGATCAGACTGCTAAAGCTCAACAAACCCACGCTTGCAGATTCACGTGTTCTTTGGAACGAACCTCCTTCGAGACGACCATGCCCTGGTACGCGACCGCCGATTCTGTCAACGCCGACAAGATAAATGACCTGCGATAGCCCTAGCCATACTCCAGCGGACGAAGAGTATCATGGGAGGCAAAAGCAGGAACACAGCCAACGACACGTCTTCGGACCGATCAAGTCGATGCCGATGCCCGCTCGCGACACGGCCACGGCCACAGCTCGACTAAAACAATCAGATATCGATTGCGCACCCCCGTGATCCTGCCTTCGCAATCTTGTTATCCACCTCCCATCAGAGCTCCTCGCACATGATCTCCTCGATGTCCCTCAAAACCCCGATTGCATCCTCTTCCATGCCTGCACAACAACAATACCGAGCACATGTTTGCCGGGCCGAGCGCCGAGGAGGAGTTCCTCGACACTCTCGAGAAGACCTTGTTTATTTTACGCAGCTCCATCAACTCCAGCTTCATCACTATCGAGATTAATATTGATTCCACCGTCATATACCTGCAGAATATCTCCCCGGACGCGTCATCCAACCCCAACCTAACATACTTATACAACATATTTCTCGTGTTCTTGCTCAACCTGCCGACCACGCAGGCCACCTCGGTGTTGTTGCTGTCTATCGGTAATTGCTGAGGCGGCATATAATACAGCCTTCTATCATTACACGCGAGGGAACGACTTGGTTCCGACAGGCGAGAACTTCATGCCTGGCGGATAGTGGGCGTGGATTTTGACCGTTATGGAACTCGTTAAGGCTCACAACTTCCACCTGGAGTGCAAGACAGACTGAGGCGATATCTGCGACAAGAGTCACAGCCATACCAACGTTATGATGCAAATGTTCTGTGCAATATATTTGTTCTAAACCCTATAAATATCGGAGTCGCATCACCATGGAAGCATGGAAGGAGGTTATCCATACTAACCTAGGACACGACAAATAGGTGCAGAACCTGCAGCAAGTCATCCGTCGCCACGATTCTGTCGTCGTTCATGCCCTCACTCGTCTCGATATCTCCCTCCCAGCCATCGAAGTGCCCTATGTCGTTCTGATCAGTCCAGGCTTAGCTCGCGCTCCCGCCACGAGCCTACATCAGCATCGACGTCGACTTCACATTCGCGATGTGTGATATCACCGCCCAATACCACCAGGAGATCCGGTTCCAAGCCCCCAGTGATACTGGATCGCTGGGGAGAAGGCGTCTGCGACGGGATTATGGCCAGAAACCCGATGAGATTGATGATGCCGAACCCGAATAAGCTCGCTGCCAGGTTTGGATGCTGGAACAAGCCTGGTTGCTTAGCCACGTCGGGTATCATGAAGTTCGTGTTACTCACACTTAGGTGCAGGTACTTACTCGTACTGCGAAAAGGTGCATATGGCGAAATAAGGCATACAAGCGCGTGCTCTGACTCCAACAGCAACATCAGCTCGACCTTGAGGACCAGCATGTGCAGGAACACAAGCCCCGTTCTACAAATCATCCCACCTTCGATCTAGAGCAACTTCGCGACCAAGCCCGCCGCCGCGATGAGCCACTTCATCACATGGATCAGTAGCATGCACTACGTGAACATGCATGGGGACGTGAACCCGAACGTCATGCTTGCGATCCACATCGGCCGACGTTAGTTATGTCAGGATCCTGAGGGTCGTTCTCAATCATGGCGTTGACCCACTGGCGATGTTCGAGGATCAAACACAGAAGGATGCTGGCGTTGATGAGGGCCACGTATATGCCGTGGAGGCCGCACACGCTCCACGATGCTGATAACGACACGGACGTACGTGTTACCGGGCATGAAGAAACGCTGCAACATGATCTTGATCGACTTTGTCAGGAGTACACCAGGCACACCAGGATGAGCATGTACATGCCCTCAATATCAACGTCATGACGGGCAAGATGAGTTTCGACTTGGTCAACTCAAGCGTCCTCCTTCTCGATCTTGTTTATTGCTACGATGATGGGAAGCTTGGCAGCCTGCCCTCCCCCGCTGTCACCGCGAGTCCCGGGGTCGCATCGCCACCAGGTGGACTTTGCAACGCAACGAGCGAGATTGACAGCGACCAGCCAGATAAACCCGCGGAGCAGATCACTATCGCGTTTCATATACATGCACATGACCACATAGATATCCAATAACTCGACTAAAAGCCCGGACCCTTCTCTTACTTGCTGGTGCTCTGGTGGATGTTGTCAAGGATCTCCTCCAGCGTCGTCCTGTTTATGAGTGCATCTCCAAAGGTCTCCACGCAGACCGCGATGTTTTCTATGGTGTCCTCGGTCATGCAGCTGAATGTTCCCCCGGCCTCGTCACCCGATACTGTCTCGTCCCTGTTCATGGGCATATGCTCGGGCACGGTGGTAGTCATGACGATGAACATGGCGGTGTCCAGGTTCTTGTACTTGACCTGGTAGCTGCACTGGTTGTTATAAACCTACTTGGAGGTGGCCATGTCGCCCAAGTCGATTGTGCAGATGTGTGAGACTAAGATTTGGCCGCGATGTTGCTACAGGTTTCGTGCCTTTCACCGACTAGGCCGGTATCCCTGGTAGACCTCAACCCTAGGCTTGTGATCTGGTTGATGTCGAGGACGTCCCCGTGGGCCTGGCCCTGCTCGAGATGGAGTGTAGCCACTTGTCCACCTTATCGTTCATCTTTACTCACTTGAGGACCAGGTCATATACAAGCTGCTTCATAGTCAAGCCGTCCTCACCATCAACTGCAACTGCCACTACGAGAGCTAGACGATGTCTGCCGATGGTTTCATAAGACAACAGGGTCCCGTTCGCCCTCTGGTTGGTGCCGTTGACCACGACCAGCTGCTGTGACACGCCCTTACCCATGGGGCCGAGCAACTGCCCGGCCTGGCTCCTCTTCAAACCCGTTGAATCCGCCTCGGTCACTGCATCATCCACCCGTACCTGGCCCATACCTCTTTCGGCCTTTGTTTGTGTTCTGGTTCTAGTTGCTGCTCTGTTTCGAGTTACTGATTGCGGGCGCCAAGGGGTTTGCAAATGCCGTTGCGCCTGGCCGCGTGTCTCCGCGTGGTATTTCCCCTGCTCTAGGCTCTTGTGCCTGTTCTCGGGATGTCCGCTTCCATGCTCGCACCAATGGGGCCAACATGGACTCGAGGTCGAAGTCGGACATGATCTTATACGCATTCCTGCCTGAGTTGCGGTACCGGTTGATGAGCTGATCGGTTACGTGGTTTACTAGTCGTTCAACCATCGATGTGGCCACATCGAAGCCAATGTACTCGATTGGGACCAAGTTCAGGTAGTCGCCACAGCCAACCCTCATAACTAGGTGGGGATACGTGTTCCCCTCCGCCAAGGGTTGAGGGCTGCCTCCACGAGTATGCATTGGTCTGGTACTAGACTTACCCTAAGAATTTTCTTTATGACTATCCTCTAGATAATGACTAGGATCTTGCACCTCACCATGCTCATGGCCGCACCCAGATTTGCATAGCTCTGGTAGCGTTGTTGGTGGCCTCGTCTACGAGGGTGCCCAGAGACATGACGTCCATCTTGAGTTGGTGTTGATCTTTACGACGCTCCTGAACTACTCTGAGAACAGTAAGACGTTCGTTCACTCATCTAAGGTCCTCCCTGTGATCACAGGCGAGGCGTTGACGAACACCTGCTTCTATACACGCATACTAGCACCGCAACATGATCACAAACCTGCCCTTATCATGGATCCTGTCCATGAAATTGTGCGGGTAGGCGACTATGAACTGATCCTCGATGTTGACCACGCATGACGACATAATCTGGCTCATGACCTGGGCAGAGGGTATGGTGCCGTCGCAGAGCATGAGATTGTACAATAGCGTAGTATCGAATGAGCAAGGACGCCGTTCTCGTAGGGGTTGATGGCACCCATATCAGGGTCGACGTCGCAATTATGATCAGCCCCCTGGTCATGTCCGTGTACAACTGCCTCTCCGAGACCTTGATCGGTTTCCTCAATATCCACACCTCCACGTCTATGGCCCTGTTCCTTGTTTCGTAAAGGACTGTATTTGACTTCTCGATGTTGACTCTCCTCTCTGGGGCCAGCACCTTGTTCCTCCTGATCTTCGACTTCATGATTATGCATGCCATCACAATCGAATGTTCACGTTCGCTCCTGGCCAAGTTTGATCACGAAGGTGTACAGCATCTCATCATTGCCCTCTATGCGTTCTTTACACTCATCCTCGAACATCTATGCCCCCAAGCTTACCTCACCACACAGCAAGTTCTGGGATTTCTCCAAGTTCAGCTTCGTGCCAATTGGCACCATCGCGAAGGGTTGCATAGCTCTGAGTTTGAACGCGCTCGTGGTGCCGCTGAAGACTCAGGACGCGAGGCAAGGTGCGCTCAAGTTCTCGGCCTGCTCGAAGATGTTCTCTGTGGCCTCGAATCCGGTCGAAGCATGCGGCGAGCTGCAGGAAGACACCTTGAGGTGGAGCTTGACGGTGAACTGGTGGTTGTTCTCGCTGGCAGACACGCTTCCATCCTGGATCGTGGCCTTGTCCAAGATTGAGGTTGCGATTCTCACGATGCAGCGCAAGCTGGAGCCCATAATTCTTTATGTCGTTACAAGTGGCTGGTCTTGTTTTGTACTCAGTTCTAATCCTTGTGGATGAACCTGTCCGGGCCATTGGTGATGCCCCAGGACGTCTCGAGCCAATAGTTCTTGGTCATCACCGAGATCTCCCCAAAGGCCGCTGGCATTTTCTCGCTTATATTCTCGAAGATGAGCCTGAACGAATTCTTGGGGAGTCCGATATGCGCAAAGTTGTGCCTGATGCGTCTCGACCTTCCCACTGGCGTTGGCCCTCCCAGGCCTCTACAGGACGCTTCCAAGACCTGTCGTGTGAT
The DNA here is from genome assembly GCA_013623355.1 of Fusarium bactridioides. Lineage (NCBI taxonomy): Eukaryota > Fungi > Ascomycota > Sordariomycetes > Hypocreales > Nectriaceae > Fusarium > Fusarium bactridioides. The sequence continues at coordinate 47,382 of JACCKW010000164.1, read as the reverse complement.
CATGTCTATGTTTACCCACTGGTTCAGGACTTTCACGCCCTTTGTCAAGATATCAGAGCAGACCCTAGACTTGCCTACCTTCTGGTCTGATTCGGGCCTTCAGAACCTGATCTTGAACTTGACGGTGCTGATGAATTGGTAGGCCGCCTGTCTGGCGATGGTCGTGTCCTTGTCGTTGACTGTCTGGTAGTGCTTCTCGGGTCCGGAAGTTCCTCCTGTTGTCGCCGATGACCTCTGTATTGAGTCTGGTGTTGACCGCTGTCGTTTTATGGTAAGGGTCCAGTCTCTTGTGATCTCTGAAGACCAGTCTCACAGTTCTCAAACACACGAGGCTGATCGTTTACACAGGGCCATTGAAGCGTAGCCAGATCATCGCAACCATGACAAAGGACCAAACTTATTCTCCAGACCTACAGTCACTGTGTTCAGCAGGAATTGATATATGAACTCCCTCCTTCTCAAGGAGTTGCGATCTGTTGACACCTCCTCGAGTGGGATTATCTCACCCACTGTTAACTCACGGTCATGATAGGTGCCAGGAATCTCTTCGGCGCTGCGTAGAGCACAGCGATCGGGTCGCCCATCTTGCTCACTCTGACGTCTCTAGTGACTCATTCGACGCTCGAGACATACCACTATTGGTATTAGACCGTCGTCCCGACTCTGACGTACGTGACCTTCTCGAGCAACAAGTAGTTTATTGACTCCGATCACACGGACATGCCGAAGTCGGCCAGTCCCTTCATGACAGACACTCCGAGCTGAGGACACGGTAACCAACGACATCGCCGAGTTCTTACCAGCAGCACCGCCGGGTCCCGACGACGGTTACATCCACTGACACCTATGTGAGTGGCGCCCTGACGATACAGTTCTTTATTCTCATGAGCACCACGGTAGCGTCGCCCCAGACCCCGTCGAGGGACAGGCCTGGCCTCATTATCTGCACGTCCAGATTGAGGTAGAGCTCTTCAGTCCACACGCCGAGCCCCTCAGCAAGTGGTGATGGGTTCCGAGTATAAGAGAGATGAACGCGTTTGAGGAAATGCCGAGTCGACAGACTTGCAGTAGCTTATCAGAAGCTCGATAAAGGTCTATCTGAAAGGCTGTGCTGGTGTTGTGGCGCTTACATGAAGCTCCCTCGCGACACCCTGAAGCTCCTTCGCGATAACATGGCTCCTCATCAGGAAGAGTTCGCAAACACAACCCCCTACGTGATCATATTCGGTCCCGACAAGAGTGGTCACACCAGCAAGGTGCACTTCATCACAAGAACCCCAAGACTGGCGAGTATGAGGAGAAGTGTCTCAATGGCAACAAGTCTCGGAAATCGAAAGTAGCCCGGCTACCAAATGGTAGCTCAAGTGATCCTTGGAAACAGGCACGCTACTATCTAGCCGTGTCCCACCTGAGTACAACAATTCTGTCCTTTTGACCATATTGAATCACACCACGATCAATAATGTGTCATTACTCTTGCTCCGGGATAGTTCATCAGTCAGTCGCATGTCTTGGGGCTCCCTATCTAGCCACTGCAGCAAATCCTCAACACCATACGCCGGAGGTCCTTCATGCACAAGATTGCCTTCTTCCCCTTCTCGCAAGCCGCGAATACCCCCTTGAGGGTTCTCAATTGTACTGTCCGCGCTGCTTCGTTAGGTCCATTGACCCGGATATTCACCTTTCCACGGCTGGCTTTGGCTTTTACCCAGGCTAGAGGTTGTTTCCTCTTCTCTTTCCTTGAGTCCGTCAAGAAACAACCAGTCGCCTGAACACTGAGACTGTTTTTGTGGATATTGCGATTTATATTCGAGACTTTCTTGAGGCTCTTTGACTTAGACTGTGGTGTTATGATGAGTAGCAAGCTCAGTGCTCTTCTTGAGCAGGCTCTTCAAAGGCAGATGGCTTCCCCATGTCAAGGCAGAGCGCCCCATCGCCAAGCATAAATACTTACCGTTTCTTGCGCTCTAGAAGAGCTGCTTTTCAAGTTCGTCCTCCGCCGCTTCTTTCACCATCGCCCTCCGATTCATTTCACAGGTCCAGCCTGTATTCCTCGTCCAATTGAGGTTGGCGTAACTGTTTTGATCCCCACCCTCAGCCACTCGTGGACAATGCTCTCTGATGATGTTTTTTATGTCTGAGCAAAGTAGTCTTGCTTTTTGAGCTTTAGCGCTCTTGTTCCTGGTGGACGGCTATTCCATAATGTCCACGGGTCTCTGGGAAGAGGGTTTCTCATAGCTTCGGTGACGGATATGGATGTGCTCACGATTTCAAGACGGGATGATCCCCGTTCCTCGGGATTCGGTCTCAGTCACTCAGCCAGTTCATCCAACGAGACGTGATGCAAGACGTGAGCTTGTGGACATTCTCCCCTGCCGCGATGCCAGGGGTTCGGCTACTTTGACACCTCGTTCGGATGAAATATGTTCCCTAACTCCCATGGCCTGGACCTGTATGGCGTGCCAATTCGTTTCGCGATGTATATGACACGTGGAGTTAATGTATTATTGTATGATAAGAGCGCTGGGCAGCTGCTAAGCTCTGAGGTCGGCTCTATGGCTCTGAAGCGATAAAAGGGTATAAGAGAGGACTATGGCACGTACCAGCTGAGAGATCTCGAGCGACCTGGATAGAAGTGCAAAGGACTTTTAAAAGACGAAGTCGCAGGAAGTTCCAATGACACCAGGAGTGATGTTGTAAGTTTAAGCCGAGCGGTAAAACGTTAGACCTGGGCAGCCATCTTGGAGGAGAATGAAGGGCTCTGCCTAACTCTTTTCCTGGTAGACTGAAAAGTGATAATGTGAATTCGAAAGACAGGTCATATCAGGCCATTCACCCCCCGCTCCTCAATCTTGAAGACCTTCAAGATCTTGTACATTCTCATGCACTCTAGTGGCTTTTATTTCAAGAGTCAATGAGTCTCTGCGTTAATTCCTACAGCCTGGCGATGAAGTTACTAGATCTGAGCCAGTACTCTTGCTTTCGAACCCAGAGGACCACGACAAACATTTCCAACGTGTCTTGCTACTATTGATGAAATAACAGAGGATGCCCGGCATCAATTACATGTCAAGATACAAGATCCTGAGGTCGAGGATAAGGGATAGCGACGGTTTCTCGTTTCATTGACCATAATACTAAACTTGACGAGGCTAAGATAAAGCAGGCTTTGTGAGACCATAACACGTCTTGTCCCAGAGACCTGTCATACGTTTTCGCGAGAGCTCCTGGCGTTAGGCACTTCAGCAGACCCCAATTATCGTATCGATAGTCGATCTTACGCCCCAGAGAAGCTATCTGCTCTCAAATAATACTCATCATCTCAGAATAGCAGCGCGACCGCTAGTAAAATCGCCTGATCGGACAGCTTCTCGCTAAGAGCACCCCGATTTTGACCAAGAGAAGCTACGACGGAATGACCAGCATACCATCTCAACTCATCGCAAAAGACTACGCCCTGGCTCGTTCTCAGAATGGAGAGCCAGGGGCTAAGTACATGATAGGTTCCTCGAAGGAGACTCAAGATTCCGCGTAAGAACTTTGCATTGTCCTTAGGTTGAAGTACTATGGACTTCCCTATCACCTATCTTTCTCTAATGACTGCCTCATAATCTTCGACTCTCTTTCGCGGAAGCGGATGGGCCAGATCGGAGGTAGCAAGACACCTCTTGACGTAAACCTCGCCTGGCGATTCCGGTCTTGTTAAGTGTATCTAGGTGAAGCTAGGTCCTAAAAGGACTCACTTCAGTCGAGGGTCGAGCAGTATCGATAGTTTTACTGTTGTTCTCAAGGCCGCTTATTGGAACGCGGCTTCGAGTTGGCTTCAAAGGCTGATACAACGTGGAGGCGTATCACTGTAGCCATGAATGTTCACGGTAGGGTTCTCGGTGCCATTGCGAGACAGGAAACGGCCTCAAGGATTCAGGGCCAGGTTATTCCTTAAGTCATTGCCCCTATGTGATCGGAGCGGCTATCTATACTCGCGCGGATGCTCATCAAACTCTTCATCTTGGCTATCCTCAACGAAATACGGCATCCATCTGTGATGCACGGCCACGTAGGCTTTCTCAAGATGGCTGACTCAGACTGCCACAATATCTGATGACGGGCATGTGGATATTTCATCTCGCTGGAGATCTCATCCGACGAGGCGGAATCGGATGAGGTCGGAGAATTGCAGTTCTTACCAGCCTGTAACCGCCTTCGAGCAATTTCATCAATGTCTACAGCAAAGAGAATGATGATGTGAAGGATTCCCACCGAAACTTGTGACATTTATCGCCTGGGACCGGAACCCCTCCGAAGATGAAGGTGCTTCTCGCATCGTGGCATGTATTGTTGCCGAACAAACGCAATCGGCCTGGCATTCACTCCGTTCGATGCTGAATCATTGGTGATATCTTATCACCGTTCTCCCATGCTAGCTAGGCGGTATAGAGCATGTATCATTGCACTTCAACGTCGTTATGGTACGTACCACCTCACGTAGTACCTCACCGCTCGACTCGTATCAACTGGTTACGTGAAGCCGATGCCCCTAGGACGGCGGCAGCATGAAGCAATGGAGAATGCCGTTTCTTGCTGGGAGTCTCCAGTGAAGAGTGGCAGATGGATCAGCCTGAAAGCTCAAAGGTCTCACCAGTCCCCTCTTCTTTTCGGTCTGTGGTAGATCGCGCAGGCAGAACTTAGGCATTATCCCCGTAATCGACAAGCTTCCCAAGTTCAAAATTAACATCAGCGAGAAAGTGCTGACTGTTGAGAGGGGTAACATGACGGTCAAAATAAGTCTCGCGTATCAATTCCGTGTCCTCCATCATAAACACATCAACACGCTGCCGTTTCCGTTCTCTGGCATCGACACCCCCATCTTGGTGATACTCCGAGGTATCCTGAGTGGTTCGCTTTCTCTTGGACGGGTCCCCATATGTATCCGGCCCTGACGTTACGGGAAGATCAGATCGTGCTGTTAAAGGAGAATTCGTCCCGGACGTAGCTGCTCTGGACGTCAGTGTCGTCGTCAGTTCGGGAAGAATCATATTGGCAGCCATATTTTCGATGCAACACATGTCGTAATGGTGTGCAAGAGCAGCACGGTCCACGTCTTGGGGGATATTAGCTATACATCCGTGGTAATCCAATATCGCATCGTATGGAACAAAGGCTCGTATACGAAACGTCTCGGGGTGAATCGAAAACAGCCGCGCATCGAAAAACTCATGGATGTGACTCATCATGAGAATGCCGTTGGCAGGCGCCCAAGTCGACAACCACGCCTCGTGTAGTCGTCGACTACTCAACTCTAAGTCTTGGCCACTGGAAGAATCGGGATACACATGGAACTGCTGCTGCGGAACAATATGACAGGCTTGGAGCGATGGTCCGATAGCTGGACTGATGCACCAAGATTGCCCTTTCCCCGTCACGGCACAACGCTTCGCAGAGACCATAACCGACAAGCGAAACGAGTCCATGACCTTTTGCGCGTACGTTCGATTGATGTCCTCCGTTACAGGGATGATCATGTCGCTGACGTGCTGTGTTTCTTCTCCGTCCTTGTCCGGCGAAACAGAGCCTGATTGTTCCCGTTTTGGGGATTGAGAGCCGGTTCGGGGTTTCGCTCTCTTCCGGAAGGGCATTTTCGCAACGCGTGGGTCTTCAGAAGCTTTCTTGGGTGCAAGGTAGCGGGGGTCATGACGACGTTCGGGGCGGGGGATGTGTGTTGCGCATGAAGCTGTGACAGACAGATTAGTATGGAGTGTGATAAAGGGGTCTTGAGGAATAAAGAACTGACCTTTCAAGTGAGCTTCTAATGGTGAGTCCTTAGGTAGGTCGCATTGTCCATGACGCACGACATGGTACCGCACAATTGCTCGTTCCTGTGCATCAGGACCCAGCAAGCTCGGTACTACCGTATCATGCTCCTCCTCCTTGACAAAAACCGCAACATGTACATTGTCTCGGTTCCTTTTATCTAATCCAAACGCGACGTCATTCCAAGAATCTTCCTCCTTGGTCGAGCCGGGAAGTTCAAAGCAGAGGCGCAGCTCATCAACAATGTCGCGAAACGTCAGAAATGCGTTGTCATGGTGCTGATAAACACCAGCGAAGTGGACCGCCCTTGATGTAGCGACAAAATGCGTGTTCCAGCCGTAGGAACGCATGCGCGGTGTGACTGTGGTGTTAGACATGATGAGGTTAGAGTTCGTGATTGTTGTTGAGGCATCTTTCGGTATTTAGCGTGCTAGGCTGGATTCGGGCTTATCGATAACACATGGTTGGCTCAGCGACGTTGCTGAGTCAGCTGCTTTGGATCAGTCCTTAGGCGTCACAGTATTAGTGCTGTAGCCGAACTACATTGGTGTAATCTAGGAAGCGTGTGGTGCTTGTTGTTATCTTGATGCAAGGCGCAGATATTGAGTGCGCCGAACTTTGAAGAGGCTGTCTCCAATATAGCCTCCACCGAGGCATTGGGAGCCCCCGATCCAACCGAGCCGAGTTCAGTAGGCCGAGGCCGAGATTGACCAAGCATCCGTCCCTAACAGTGTAATCTAAACCACGAGCGGGCTTCCGGAGTGTCCAAGAAAGTGGACCGCCTCTTGTTTGCAGGATCGTGCCTTTCTCTGGGACGGGCGCGGAGGCGAAAGCGGGCGCGGCGCGTTCGATGAGCAGTAACCTGTGCTGGTGAAAGACTCCAAGGCTTTGAGAAGCACGCGACATGATGTCTGCAAGTCGGAGATCGATTGGTAGTGATGCCCTCTGCACGGTGTAGCCAGAAGGCCCCTCACTCCCCTCTTCCATGGTCTGGCAGATATCCTGATGTTTGGAGGTTGTTTATGAAGCGGACATTTGAACCCGTCTGCATCGGCATCGCATATGTAACTGTCCCGTGCTTCGCTCTATTGACATGTTGCCTTTTTCTGCAAAAGGAGCCGATGGGGGAGAGGACTTCCGTCCGGGGACCGATGCAATGAGCCTGCGGCCAAGAGGGAGGATAACAAGCGAGAAACGTATATCCCATGCAGTAGAAGACAACAGCAAAAGGGCGCAACTGCCCACCTGATTAAACCGGTCTCCTTTCTGGTTGAGTTGGTCTGAACTTCTTCCACGCCTCTCTTGCTTTCGATGGCTGGCCGAATGGTCGTCCTAGAGGAAACTCAGCACCAGGTTTCTCAGGAATGGTCTGAGATTCTGCAAGGTCTCTAGGTAACAGCGGCCAGTTTGCTTCGGACCTCCAACGACGTGTGGCGTTCGTGATTTCGGATTTGTAAATGTCTTTCTCCGAGACAGCTCTCCCCTCAAGCTTTTCCGTAGTGCAGTTTCGATCTCGTAAATAGTTGCTTGCAAGTATTCTCTGGCCCGTTCGTCGATCTTATGCATGGACGTTCTCATGAATCGACGTCGGCTTAGTAGTGAGTAATGTTCGGGCGACGTAGAGGTGTTCTGGATAACCTTCTTGCGTGGTCGAAAGAGTTGAGGATCTGCCATGTTAGATCGAAGTTTATAGTAACAGAAAGGCAGACAACTTACCTTGAGACTCAGCACCTTCGAAACCTCCATTGATAAGAAAGGGCGCAGTCCTTCAAAGTGTGTCAGCTCGAGGAGCTTACGAACCAGCGTAACATCGAAAACGGACATTCGTTTTCCATCGTTAAATCGTCAGTTGTTGACCTGACGCCATGCGATCATGTTGACTGACGTATCCGCATAACATAGCCATCTTCTTCATTCGACCACCACCGCAGCGACCTACAGTACGACAAACTCGGGGTACTGTTGGCAAGTCGATGCTCTCCTCACGGTATTGTTCCCATATCCGCTGGTGAGGTGCATCTCGATGCGCTTGAGCAAGTATGTGTATCGGGTCCCCGGTGGACGTCGTGAACATGATCTTGAAGGACAAGGTGATGGTTTTGAGCCTGCTACTGACTCAGCCCATCCAGGCTGCATCGGAGCGGTCTCGCTAGTCGCTCGCGTAGTCGGTCAATCGTATGCTTTCGGGACGGGCTGGAAGCCCAAGGAGGAGAGTTCAGGCTTGCGAAATGTCTCGATGCGGATGACGCGACATTGACCATACCCTCTTGTGAGAGTGATCGGGGGCATCGGGTTGGAGTTGGGCACCACGATCATCGTCGGCGTAAAGTGAAGTTGAGGATCACGTTGTTACCATCGCTTGGGGTCGTAGTGGGGAGAGCTTGTCGTCGAGACTAACGGTTTGCCAATGCTGATTTTTGGCGCCCTATACGTGCTGAACGCGCTCGGTTCGAAAGGTGTTGATGCATGAGGGGGGCGCTGTGCAGCCGGCGTCGAGGAGTTCACGTTGAAGATACCATGCGCGTTCGATATGGTCTCACGGAGACCTTGACCAACTGTGGCTTGCCCTCACGCGTGGAGCTCTTGTTATTCGGCTCGGGCGCTGCTTGTCTCGACGATCTTTTCGGCTCTTAAGGGTGCTCCCGGTCGATCTGTAGCGGGCTACCGTCTCGATTGTGGTTGCTCGATGTTGGTGATTGCTGTCGACGCGTAGGGTTGGAAGTTTGAGCAAGGCGCAGGCAGGCTGTCGAGCTCCGTCTTCAGCACAGATCGTTGGAGACGCTGATGCTGCGCGCGTGTGTGAGGCATTCGCATGATGTTGAGCATCGCGTTGGCGTGTGGTGGAATGAATGAGGAACGATGATTGCTGTGGCCGAGGTTTCTTGCAAGCTTGAGGTGCCCAAGGCAAATGATGTATTTGAGAAGGAATCCGCACGCACGCGAAGCACCCCGCCGCCTAGCGCTTCTGGAGCAGCCTGGCCATCCACTGTAGCTTGATTGCTCCTCCAGTGAAGACCCCGCCTGCTCTTGCGATAAACTTCCCCTGTAATTTTACTGCTTATCAGCCCCGCCCGGTCAGTACCCCAGGCTGTCAGGGCTCTTTTGCTGCGCAGAATGACAGTCCATAGAACCTTTGGAATTATTGGAATAACTGCGCTTCAATTGACGCTGCTCCAACTAATTATTTCCCCAGCTTTTTGCTATCTATAAGTGATTGCGTTTTTGTGAGGGGCAAATGAAGAGCTGCCAGCACGATTACACAGGGCGATCGTCTCAGGAGCAGCGTTCCTTAGCGGGAGAGCAAGTGGAATAGTGGGGGCTTAGCGCTGTTACGACTTGGGGTTTGATTCAGTGGCTTTTGCTGGCGACGCGCTCATGACCCTGACGCTCGAGGGGTTGTGTTGTGTTGCATCGTTGAATCAGTAACCGTATCTTGTAACGTGGTCAAAATCCAACTAGACCTTGCTCTTTGGCACTTTCATAAAATCTGGAGGCAAATAGAGGAGCTAAGGGCTGAGGTGCCCGAATTTTTAGACAAGTCGCCGTGAACCGGCACACGGCCCGCCTCTTAGCATTGGCGCAAGTTATCTTACCCCCAAGTTAAGTACCTGCTCATCAGAAAACCAAGCCAATTCAACCACTGGCAGTATTTCTTGTCTATCTTTCATTAAACTATTCTCAAGGCTATCGGATTATTTTGGCTTTTACAGGATCTGGTACAGCCATTACGTTTACAAGAGGATTCTTCAATTCCACGTCCGACTTTGCTAAATATACAGGGTAAGTCTCGCGCTTCTTCAAATTGTTCTCAGGTGGAGTCCCCATACGCAGTTTGTCGACCAGCTAATTGCATCCAAGTGAGCATGAGAGTGAGGTTTCAGCAGATGTTTCATTCATCAAGATCAAATAACCGAGGAGAGACTAATTTGGCAGTCAGCATCAATTGATAGAGCTTGAGAGAGACAACCCAAACAGTAGATCGAGATAAGTCTTCCAGGTGAGATTAGCGCCTTAATATCCAAGATTGAGTCCCGATCGATCGAAACACTCCGGCCGAATCACAGTGGGAGCAACGCTCAATATGGCAATACTGAGAAGCTTAAGCCGATTAAACTTTACGCGACAGAGAGCCCCATTTCAGAGGTATTCCATCTTGCCATTGGCCGCGATGATCCTCTCGGGAACGTGCGCAAAGTCCTCCAAATTGTTACGTTCAACTTGCGTTCTTTTACACAAGACATCGTGAGATTGAGTTTTTCTCATTCATGTCCGAGGCATAGACCGATTAACGATGACGCGACTCGAACAGGCAACGTGTATTATTAATAATCTAGAGCTGTCGGGCATGGATTCACACGGGACGACGGAAAATCTTGCTTAAAATGCCAATTACTCCTCCAACGAGACCTTATCAATTGATCTTTGAGATGGAACACGCAGGCTCTCTCCCATCTTGAACATCATCCTCAGCTTCTCTTCTTTCCTCCGCCCACGAGGTTGAATGCAATTTGGCAGAGATAAATGTCAAGACAGCGAAGTCTAAAGCAAGCATTCCACGGAGTCACAACCCAAATCCCAAATATACTGCACTTCAGGTTTTAAAAATGCTCCATGTTCTGCCGGCGACAAATGGTCTTCAATTAGTCGCTCCCACTCAAAGAAAACCCAGCATTTCTTCTGTGTTATATACAAGGACTCAAAGCTCAAAAGACTTTGCCGATCGATCCAATATCCGTGGCTCCCTCACGGTTCATTCGCGTCGCATCACCGTTCATCGACTTTCGGGTCACTCTTAATCCCCCCGCGGTCACTGCAAGACCGAAACGCGCAATTTCCCGTGGCAGCAAATCTTGATTCAATCTATGTGCAACTATTCCCGCTCCGATTTTCGCCCAACCCAATGTCTCTTGGTCATTCATCGGCGTCCCTCAAACCACTTCCAACAGCTGAAGCAAGTAACGAGCAACTACATACAAGAAGGCCAATCTACCTAGATCTCCATCCGTGGGGATCACCAAGTTGAAGGTAAAGTGTTTTTAACCCGACACCATGTGGACATCTTCATCTTCCCTTGCCTCCTCCGAAGACTCCTGCTGCTCCTCCTCTTCCTCACCCGCAGCGTTATCATCACTCGTGCCGTCGTTACCTACCCCCCGAATATAATCCAACGTCTCCTGGAACTTCTTGCGATCCTTCTTCTCAAGAATGATAGCAGAAGCCATAAACCGAACAAACATGTTATCATCTTCGTCCTTCGAAAGAAAGAGTTCGGTCTTCTTTTCAATCCAATCCTCAACTTCCTTCAGCCTAGCCCAGATCTGGTCGGTCTCCTCACGGAGAGCCTCATATTTCTTCTTCGCTTCGTGAGCCTCTTGCTTTGCCTTTTCGACTCCGACCTCATCAATAAATTCCTGGACTTTCGCGGTCAACTCTTCCCATTTGTCCGCCTGCTGTGAATTAGTACCCTTCTTACTTCTTAGGACATGGGCAGCGTACAACTTTCTCGTTCACAACCATTTTCTTAGCTGCACTTTGCACTTTCCGTGCCCATCGCGTGAATTCCATCACAAATTCCCCACGATCGTCGTCATTCCATTGCTGGAACACAAGCGATCAGCATCTAGAGACATTATCATCCAGACATTTACTTACTTTGAGGGGCTGCTCCACGTAGTCCCCGGGCTGCTCAATGTTAGGACGTATCAAAGGTAATCAGATTCTATCAGGGCAACTTACACTCTTGCACCCGAGACTTTTAACAGCACAAAGTTTACAGGCTGTGTAGTGCCCGCCTGTCCTGTCGGTACAAGGCTCAGGATGTCCGTTCAAGGGCACCCTGACCATGCGCTTTAGGCACGGGACGCATGGAATAGTCCGAAAGCTGGGGGGTTCCGTGTCGGTAGGTACCACATGGTTCGACTCTTCATCAGAGTCAGATCGATGATCAGTTTCGGGGTCAAAATCAGAGTCGGTTCCAGGATCAGGAAGGCGAGTTACGTCCTTTCACTTGTTTTTAACTCATATCGACGATTCAAGAAATAAAGACTCACTTCGTTGTCCCTGCTTCTTTTGGCCTCCTGGTTGATGAATCAGTACGATAGTAGGTTGCGATCTACGGGAACGTGGACTTACACGGGTTGCACGTCCCTTTCCCGCTCTGGAGTTGGAGTTGGTCCTAGGCTATGAAGGTCAGACTTGGATAATGCAATATTGGAGTGTGGCGTAGCATACCTTAGGTGCCATTATGTCTAATTGAAAAAGATGGAGGTGAACGATAGACGAAAAGACAAGAGGCGATATGAGGATAGATGTGAAGGCGAAATATAGAAGATTGATGTAAAAGGTCGATGTGTTCCTCTTTTCGCCAATGAGGTATCAAGATTAAGTACATAAAACGTCATCAACCATCGCCTACTTCATCATTCAGTCTTTGAACACTAAAGAAACTTGAGAAAAACCGAGCATCGGGGCTCCGTAGAACGGCATTCAGAAACAGTCTTGCCTGACCGGTAGGTACTTGCACCCTAGACCAGGTTCTACGAACTGGTCTTGTTTTCTCAATTCGAGCGAGAAGGTTAGTTGCCGCCATTTGTTTCAGCCGTGCGGGGAAATATGCGGTCGCTGAGTGGTTGGCGAAGTATCTACAGTGCCATTCATTTTGGCTACCTCTAATGAGATATCGATGCTTTACGCGGAGTTACGTTATCGCCTTGAGAACCGAATATCGTGTGATGTATATCGACCGAAAGGCTGAAGGCAGGGCATTCTATAATTGCATTATGGTTGAGAATTTCGTGGCTGTAAATAATATGAAGTTGTTCGGAAGTCCAGAGCCTCGAATTGGTGATCATCGTGTCCCCCATGCAGCTGAACCGAAGACTACCAACACCTCACATCTCCTTCGTTTGCAATAATTCGCGTGCTGCACACCACAACCTTGAATTCACGCTGCGTTTCGTCGAGGCGGCATCCTGCCTGCGCGGAAAGATACATTAGTTTTATGACTGCTTTCTTAGCCGATATCTCATCATATTCTAGCCTGAGACGAGCCGTTGCTTCTGACTGTGTAACGTCCAGCCATCTTTTCTCGGTTCTTCAATTTGGCTGGGCTTGACCAGCACGATACGTATTTCATACAGTCATGACTGCATTCCACGTGATTTCTCAATTTCTTTCCACATTGCTGAACTTGAACCTGCCATCATCTGTAATGGAGAGTGAGTGTACTTGGAGGCAGACGTCTCCAAGCTGAGAACACGGTCGGATATTTAAGGTCATTGTGACTACACGTTTGTAGAGATGTCGCTTACATTTGAGACTTGTGGCTGAGGGGTTAAAGCATAGATGACTTCAAGGTTACTACACAGGTGTTCCCAAGTGGTTCACATTCTTATTCAGTGACGTTTTTCTCATACTTACCCATTAATGCATACATCTTAAGCCCGCGGATTCTCAGCCGATTTGTCGCAGACAGCTTTATGGAGTTCGGCAACTGGCTTCAGAGATATTTTGTCTATGCGGACAGCTAGGCATTGAATTTAGTACCTGCAGATTGCGACTCTGTTCTCACGCGGTGTCTCATCGAGCTGGAACGTTGGCGCATTGATCGGCAGTTACCTACAAAACACACATGAGCTGAGACTTACCTTGGCCCCGACATGACAACGCGACAAACCCGGTATCTGGAGCTGCCAATCCTCCCGTGTCTGCCAGGTACCTTCGTGCAAACGGGCTATCACATTGCAGCGAAATCAACCAAGTGCTGACTCCCGTCACCCCCACCTCATGTCTCAGCCCAGCCAGCACGTATCGTTTTCTCATCTCACTCTCCCACGCAAGTACCCGTACACAAACGCGCGATTGCATAACCGATCTCACCCCTCCCCTTCTCCGTATCGGAAAACACCGTGTAGGCTAATCAAGTTTCCCGGGCCGCCCGCCCCAGAATTCCAACGTCGAAAACGGCTTCAACGTCTCGGATCCTCCCGTTCAAACAGAACGAACGCAATAGTTGCAAACCTAAACGCACATTCATCCAACTCAGTTGAATGTCCAAACAGAAATGACCCAAACGTGTTGATGATGTAGCCATGCTATGGGCTGAGAGACGGACAGAGTATGCAGGTTACCTTGCTGAGGATGGAAAAAGCAATTGAGCCAGGGGAACAGTCAAGGCAAGGCTGGTTGAGTGTCTCTGAAGAATTATCTTGCGCTTGAGTTTTAATCGATGTTCATTTATTTAATTATGCTTATCACTTGTTGTGATTCTCCTTTCTGCTTTTTGCATATCGCATTCACACTTGATGAGCTGAGTTCTTCTTACCTTACCTACAGTCCCTGTATCTTGCACCAAATATAAACCTTAGTCTATCGCCATGAGTGACACTAAGAAGAACGCATCCGCTACACCATCTGAGAGGTTCAGCGTAAGGCATCTCTACACTCTGACCTCCAATTGTTTTACTAATCAGTCCAGTCCTTTTTCCAAACCGATGCTTCCAAGCCCAAGCCCAAGGCTACCAAGACTCAGGCTGACAAACTGACCCAACCCAAGACTCAACAGAAGCCAGCGAGGGGCCGTAAAACACCTCTCAAGGCCAAAAGTCCTGTGGTGGTCGTTCCAGACTCGGAGGGTTCCCACGACGAGAACGCTCCGGCGTCTCAGACTGTTACGCCTGCTAGACGCAGGGTTCGCACCACCAAGCGTCCTGCACTACAGGCCTTGTCGCCCTCTCCCAAAAGGCTTAAGAGCATTGATCTCCTGGTGAATTCCACATTCAACGACGCACCAACCGGTGAAGCCACCCCTGAGCTTACTACTCGGAGCCCAGCGCCCGTCAAGCGCCATGCGGTTGCTTGCCGTGAGTGTATCGACAAATGGCGGACTGACTCTTCCTGGATTTGTGAGATGGCCGAGTCTGGCAGTAAGTTTTGCCTCTATTGATACTGCTAGCTTGTACTAATTATTGCAGAGAGGCCTTGTGTTAGTTGTGAGGTTGATGGGTATAGATGTTCGGATGTAAGTACATACTTGCAAGCACAGTGACTTAAACTGATGTGTGCAGGATATGCTCGAGGATTCTCGCATGGACGTCCAGAGAGTCCATGAGATGGCAAACCGCCATCGACTGGGTCTTTTCGTGGTGTGTTCAACCTTTTCCCTCTCCTTCCACAATATCTAATTTGACTTAGAACCCAGAATCTTGGCACACTGGACTCTGTTCCGTGTTGTCAGGTGTCGAGACCTTCGATGCTTGCCAAAGAGCAAGGGAGCTCTCGATTCAAGTAAACGAGGCTGTCGCCAAGATTGAGCGGCACATAAGAGATGAGAGGGCTGAGCTCGAGGCCCTCAAGGAGGCCCTGAAGGGGGAGAGAGCTGAAAGGAGAAAGCTCGAGGCTCAAGTTAGAGATATGCAAGTCCAACTTGACGACCTCAAAGACGGTAGAGATGGGGACAATGAGGATGATTGGGAGGATGAGGTTGATGATGAGGGTGATGTTGGTAAGGGTCAGAATGCCGGTAGAGTAGAGTAGAAGCGGTTGCTCTTTTTCTTTTGTCTCTTTTCTTTTGTCCTTTTTACATACTCTCATTAATTGGCCTGTTATTTCTCGGTATGGGATTCCTTTTGGGAATTGCTAATTCTTACAATTTGAACACGAAAGTCTTTCGGTCATTTTACAATAACAAGATCCTCAATAACAACCTGTCGCTCTTTCACCAACCACCGCCGAGCCTAAGGCGCAGTCATGGACTGATAGTCAGGGCCCAAACCCTTGTGGAGATGGCCACCTCTCGGATGATGAGGTGAACAGGGTGAAGCCTCGACCGTCGCCCCGAAGGGTCAATAGTTGCCCTCTGAGGCACGAAACTACTGCCTTTGAGAGCCCCTGATGTACAAGAGACAACATCAGAGCGCTTGAAATAAAGGAAATAAGGGCAGTGACAGAGATAAGCAAGAATATCTCTGCCGAAAAGTCATAAACATCCACAGAGGGCTCGCCAGCAAACGAGGTTGCATGTTTCTTCCTCGCCAGCGCTGTATTGCTCACAGCGGCGACCATGTCTTCTTGACTGATGACTTGAAAACCAACATGATACAGCTTCACTTCCATCGTTTCGGCTATATATTGGTATCATCGAACTTCAGTCCACGCAAGCTGCCTTGTTTCTGCTTGAGGTCCGCTGCGCGGTCTCCCTCTGGCTGCAGATCGAAGTCCTTTGACAGCCAATGACGAACCTTGACTCTTATCTCGGTGATTCAGGATATTCATTTTCACTACCTTCATTTCCCGCCTTGTTTGGCTCTCTGCGACCTCTCTCTTCCGTTTGAACTACATCTGCACCTTCAGCAGCTACGAAGTCGTTTGGTCGCTGGTCTACTGCGATCACGAGTTCAATATACAGAAAACTCTGGAAATTTGTTAAGCAAAGTATCAGGTACTCCGTCTAACCTTCCATTGGGCGTCGTCTCTACGGTGGCGGCTGATTCGTTGTTTCTACTACAGCTTGGTGAGAGCCTGTCTTGTTCTCTGTAACCACGTTGATCTTTTCGTCCCCAGTGTGCATTATTTCCGTAGAACGATTTACATCACAAGACATGTACAGAATCTCTGTTCCGAAGGGTTTGTTGTCGCTGGGGTTGCGTTTGTTGGCCTCAGTAGTGAGGAAGTCCAGGCCTTCTTCCACAGTTACATAGGCACCATCTCTGCATTTCAACTATCGCCAGGCGTTTAGATCCATGAAAACTGATAATCTTGTTCAACTGCCCTACTTTAATGCGTTGAACTTACGGTAGAATCATGGCAGTAAGTCCAATGACACTTGATATGTGAAATAGCTGGTCAAGTGCAGCGTAATCTCAGCCCAATCAATTGCAGTAGCATTGGGGTACAGCGGCCGTGGTAACCGAGAACTGCAAAAAGACCATCATGTCATTCTGCGCCATTTATTCATAGTATACTGCTGATGAATACTGAGGGAGAATGAGCATTCTCAGCTGTCACATTCGACCAAGAGCAGCGACGAGACCCGACGCGAAACCCAAGCATAACGCTGTGCTAGAACGGACGTACGTCAGATCATCGCCATTCAATACCAGCATCAAGTGAAAACGTATGCGAAATTTCCCTAGTCTCATCTCCCGGCTCAAGTTGATCCCTACTCACCCCAACTCGCCTTGAGCCGCTACGAACAAAGTGGGAAATCACGGCTGCCACAACAACCGGCGATCTCCCCATATGCCACGCCTCCTTAGGCACAGCACTGAGGTCTTCTAGCCTGGTCAGAACTGTAGATCTTCAACAGGGCATGACGCCTTTTGAGAACGATGTTTCCGTCTCCCAAAATATGTCCTCAGGGAATCTGCGCAGTCTGGGTCTCCCATCTCGCAATCACAGCCTCAGGGTTGATCCTCAGATGGAACCAGGGCCATCCACTTGCTCGATCATCGGCCTCTCGATAGGTCCCAGTTACTATGTGGAGTTCTCATGACCCGGCAAGGCAATCACTTTCACGGGGGTTGAATGGGAAGGCTGATTCGGTGATTGCAGGCTCGGCGATGCGAAGGTTGAGGGTATGCAAGAATGATGGGAGGGGGAAACGTTCGGCAACAAAGGAGGGGAAATAATTATAGATGAGGGACGATATCTAGCGGTAGGGGAGATCTTCTTCTTTATACAACCTTGCACATAAACATAAAATGGCGAAGGAAGAGAGATTGGGTGTAAGCAAAGGACTAGAGGAATAGAGCAGGCAACAGATGCACTTCAGACCATTCACTCTCCCTGATTTCAAGGCACAAATAAACAGGAATCAACAAAGCATCCTGTTCAATTCACGCTCCCACTCATCGTACTTAATCACCATATCTGTACTAATTACATCCGAGGCACAATCTGTCCGCGGCCTTCAAACCAGATAATTCGGGGATAGCTCGAGGACCTTTGCGACTGCACTAAACTAGGTCTCACACCCCATATAGGAAGATCCATCAAAAGACGTCACGCTTACAGTTGCGCAGGGTATATGCTATCCCTTGACTGCATCATATTGCCTGACTTGTTGTAGCAATTGTAGCGTGTTGTTGCTTGCTGCCATGCGAGCTACGCCTGCTGCACCCGAGTGCGATATCCGAACCCTACTGCATGATGATTGAGGCTAGGAAGATACGACTAGGAGCCAGTTGTCGGCGTCCATTCATGACTTCCGTACTTATTGAGAATTGTATAGAGAGGAAAAGGTCCCTGTCGAGATACGGGATCAGGGCCAGAGTCAAGAGAACCAGCCACTTGCCCATGGTCCACAATCGAAGCAGGGAATGCACCGAGATCTGAAGCAACATCAGTACACCAAGCTTGTGTAGTCACTGCTGTCGTTCCTGGCATTAATACATCAGTCTTGAACTCACTGAAACCTCCGTCCTCCCCTGGCCCAAGTACAGAAGCTGCCTGGCGGTTACTGTTGCAGTCTGCCAATTACATTGGCTGCCGCATTCAATTCCTAAATAACTCTCTTAGCCTCTCCTCATATATCCAAGTGCCCTTTATCAGTCGCTCGGGACAGCTTCATCTTGAAGGGTGTCAATGCGAGTTGGTGACAGGTAACATGAGACTTGCGGATGCCTCTGTGTCGATCCATGGCAGTTGTAGATTTTGGCTATGCTGCGTTAGCGATAGATCGGAAATATGTCAATCTCGAACTCGTGAGGTTGTCGGTCTAGCTTCTATTGCACAGGCAGGCCGCCGAAAGACGCCGGATGTCGCGGGCTGCGCTGTGACGGAAAGCATACTGAAGAAGCATGGGTAAGAGGCGTGACTGGCGTACGGGTTTGCAATTGAGGAGATCTACCAAGAAATAGGTCAGGGCGCCAGTCAGCACCTTCTTCTCGCACCCCAACGGAACTCTCAGAGCTCAAAAGAGGTGCCGAGCTTCTCTGGCCAAGAAACACTCGCTCCATACAGTCTGATCTTGAGTTCAGGAGTGGGCAACGCCCCAATGTTTCTGCTGCTATCTCTACGCAGCATTTATTCGCAGGATGCGAGATAATCTGCAGTGTTAGGCGAGTTCCCTTGGAAAGGCATCGTGTCAGGTCAAAGCCGTAATCACCGTGGCGCCAGAGCACCCAACTTGCATAGTTCTCGTAACACTGTTGCTCCGGAGGAACATTACAAGGCTTTCTCTGTCTAACCGTTGCCTGTATCATGTTCTTCAGCGCAGCACTGGCGGCTCGTCGTGTAGCATCCATTGTAAGCAGTAGACACCCAGCGACTTTCTAGAATACTATTAGTAGAGGAATATAGGTAAGGGCGGAGAAAGTAGCATGAGAATGGCTTCCTTATAGACTTATTGAACCATATTATGCTGCAGGAGATGGCCAACAAGACAGATTGACTTGTAGTGTTTTGAACCGGCGACAGAGAAATGCGATTTGGATAGTCGGCGTTATCTAGAACAACACTTGCCCAGCACGAAAATGACAAGGCAGGGCTTCTGAGCAATAGGAAGAGACTCCGCATGTTCTTACGAAAACGAGGAGGCTGAGTGAAGCATATAAGAGGCAGGAAAGTCGCCGGATCTAAACAACAAAAAGTTGGGATTCACTGCGTCCAAGTCAGGATCATTCAGTCGTAGAGATCGTAGTACAAAAAGTCTAACGCAACACTTCTGACCCGGAACATCAACAGCCAGCGTAGTCACTGTGCTCGTCAAACTGGCTACAGCATAGGAGCTCAGCAGCTCTGGTCAGACCTCAGCTGATGACGGTGGGCTTCCCAGCCGAATTGAAACCAACGCTTGCAGCAAGTCTCGGAGAAGAATCTTTCGGTACCACCCTGTTCAGCTTGCTTGTTCAAGCGTACGACCATTCAAGTACTGCTGCGTCTCTTCTTGAGCAACCAACAGGTGACCATCTGACTAAAACCAGGGGTACTGTCTGACAGTTGTGTTTGGCATTGTATTGGTCGCATGGATAGACGCTGTCACTGCTCAGAAGGAATGGGGAGGATCGGCCTTTTAAATGCTCGTCGTCTATGTGCTGATTGCCTAATGTAATCGCTCGTAATGCTAGCGCCTGTGTTGTTGGCATGCTTCTTCTCTGGATCTCATAGTCACTCTCATGAGAGGAGATCACAACGACTATCGTTTATTACTTGACGCATCACTAGAGCTGGGGACTCAGTCTGACCGGCTGATGATTTGCCCTGGCTAAGTTTCTAAACAGGTGGGAACCTCGACCTTCTCCCAAGTCGAATCCCTCCAGTCCGGACCAAATCCCAAACGTCATTCATCTCCTGAATAACACGACGTACTCAAGCAAATACATCTCCTATTTGCCAAACTCGGGCAACAGACCTTCATTCCTGTCACAGGGCTCAGGCGTCATGTAAGCCCGAGTCCTCCTCAAAACAGTCGGTAGGGTGCGATGAGTAGCTGCCACCAGGTAGTTCGTCTGGCGAGAACTTCGCAGCACGCCAGTCTCAAGCTTTCACTCCTTCAAACTCAACAGGGGATTCATTATTACTTATTTATTTATTGTTATCTGAGATCACCTCCGACACCCACGAGCTTCTGGAGAGGCTGCGCCTACCGAGCTCAAGCCACAGTATCAGACAAACATTTACCTTTGTGGAGGCTCCCATACTCTAGCATTTAACGAAGGACCGTTATTTCTCAATTTTGGCCTCTATCTACCACGCTCTAGGTATATAACTGAGGTCTGGCGGCGGATGATAGGTAGGGAGGTGGCTGAGTTGTTGGTCTGAGCAGCCTCACGACGGCCTCGTGCCCGCCCACAGAGGCAAGGTGCAGCAGCATCCAGCCGTTGACGTCGTAGGCCTCCAAGTATCTTCAATTTTGCTTGGGTTTTACGGGCCATTGGTAACTTGGTGGGGCTGAGCAGTCAAAAGGTATATGTAGTGTGTCTGACACAGCCCGTTTGGGACAATTGTCAGGCTGCCCAACCGTTTAGTTAGGCATTGACGACAAGAATATATAACTCCATGAAAAGACGCCGCCCATAGCCAGAGAGTCAATACAATAGAAAGTAACGAGATCTACACCTGAGTTTGAAATATGTACAACAACTCGGCGTTAGCCCAAGCTTCTTCCCAATGTACAGCTGTATCCTCATTCTATGGGCCCGGCTCCCTTTGCGGCTGGTATCTCATAATCCTCTCTGTCATCGTCACCTGGCGCTACAGCTCGAAAACCGGTTTCAAGGCCGATAGCATTGCTATGACCAACGACTTCATAGCCGGCATGCTCTACCCACTACTCAGTAGCTGTCACCTTATGTATCTTCTTTTTAGATGTTCTCTGACTCAGGATGTTATGGAGTCTATCTGGGTGCCGCCTATATCTCAAGATACGGACTCAACTATCACGGAAGAAGATCAATCATGCATTCATGACAGAGGAGCACATATTGCATTGCCACTGAGAGTATTCGAGCTCTTCACGATGCTTGTGATATGTGGATTGATCTCGACTCTGCATCACGAACTAGACGCAGAGCGGATATCGCCAACCACATTGGCATTTCGCAGCGCCTTTTTATGGTCGATTTGTGTTTGGAGTGTACTTTTCTACAAATCCTGGCAGAAAGATGTCCTACTTTATTTACTACTGCATTTATGCATGTTGGGGATTCACTTCATGGTCCTCTATCGGCTACCAGGGATGTTGCTTCTTATAACAGTACCGCTCACATGGTCCTTCCATCAAGCCATATATGTATACAAGCATCTCCACGGGTGGCTTATTGAAGCATATCAAAACCCGTCTATACCTGTACGACAATATTTTTGCGAGACCATACAATTTCTCCATACTGAGGGACCGATAACTCTTGCCATGTTTCTCTTGGTGTGGATTTGGATTACGACTACATACTTTCTGCCCTTAGAGGCGTTATCCGGCACGCCTGTATGGGATTCTTATGAGAGCTCCTTTATTATGCTTCAATTTCGTGTTTTCTTTCCAAACACAGAGACTAGCATTTCTGAGTTGGATCAAATAGCAGGAATAATCGGTGGCGCTTTGACCTTGCTCTTTAGTATATACGACGTTACGAAAGGCATGGACATTATTGCAAATACTCTTCAGCGGTGGTGGCCGGGTCAGACGGTGAGGTTGGCAACATGGGTCTAAGATTTAAAAGCCCTACCTGAATTACCAGGGGTCGTTGCACGTTGTTCCTACCAGTACGCTGTCTTAAGCATTTTCAGAGGTAATGAAAGTTGGCTACGGAAATATTTGCACTCTTCTCTGGAGGCCACCCTTATTTTTAAGACATGGACAAAATGGGAAGCATAGCTGACCTTCTCCTTGCCTCTATTGCTGAAAGCCACAGGACTGGTGCGGCATGATGGTGGGGGGAACCTCTTCTTCAGGGATTAGGATGCACTGTCCTTATTACCAGGAAACGGAAGACGGAAGAGAGTACCGTAAGATTTGGATACCGACCTGGTCCAAGAATTAATAATAGGCGCATGTTATTCTCAGATACGTATAAGTAGTGGCTCAACAAGAAGTATAATAACAGCGATGGCGCGGAGATAACGGATTGTGTACGAGTGGTAGCTGGTGTCATTTAACCCCCATACTCCAGCTTGATCCAGGTGTGGTGATCTCGATGTTCCGGCCCCTGATCCTCTCGCTGTGCAGCCCAGACTCAGTAGCTGCTCGCTATCCTCGGCAACATCATGTACCGTTGAGACATCCAATCTTGGCTCACGTGAGTACCAACACCAGCATTCTCATCATTTACGTGGTCCCTGTGGATTGGCAAAGCATCGCCACTCACTATCTCCACCACCAGCTATGTCGACACAAGTTCCTGAAGGGTCTGGTCTCGCCAATGCAACCGAACTGCTCGGCTTGTGTAAGCATCTGATGGATGTACCTCTTGATACGAAGGCGAGTTTGACGCACTGAGGCAGCAGTGACCGATAGCATGGATAGGCGGGCGCTATTGCTGGAGTGGACTCCGACTGGGTCCCTGCGAATCTGTCACTTGAGCCGAGCGCGCTCCAACGCCGCCGAGCCCTTCTGCAATACCCACTGGACGAGGTGATGAAAGGGTCTTGTAATGGCGGCGACATCAGGATGACATCTGCAGCACAATCCGTCCTGCCCGCCTAAGCTGCTGCATGAAGATGATGAGAACGACTCTCCTGGCACTATGACCATGGCGAGATGTCGATGCCCAGCCTCGGCGCAGTCATGGCCACCGTGACGCTGCCAAACTCCACCCACCTCTACAGCTTATCCTCGCGAAAAGGAGTCGTCGTTATCGTTGGCGTCGTGGAATGTAGCTGACGGTAGGTCCAAGAGCTGGTCGTGATACAGCAGTCGTTCGAGATCATCGCTCAGCTGGTCGGTGAGATATGAACAGCGACAGCGCCTGTTGGAATAACATTCCTTGCAAGTGATTGGTGAAGTCCAGTGTGCCAACCGGTAGGCTTCGGTGTTTCTTGGGGTTGAGGGTGACCGATGTATTCGATGCCTTGCTGCATAGCTCCCTCCTTGTCTAAAGCTGAGCATCGCCCCAATGATAAGGTGGGAATGCCAGTTCACCGCTCCTCCAACTCTTCTTGGGGTTCTTGTGATGACCCCATTCTCAAATGCGATCATCCTCCACCCCGGAGCCCGCCGTGGTCTCGGGCAAAAGGCGCTCGGTTGGTACTCCTCGGAAGCGATTCGGTTGCGAGGGACGATCGATGTGTGATGCGCACTTGAAAGGTCGAAGCAGAAATTGACGACAGGCAGCAACGGCCACAGGCTTGAACCGAATGCTCTGCGAATTGCTCAACGATCGGGATGCGGAAGGCTACGAGACCGTGTGAGGTGAGGCGAGTATTGCTGATCATGGAGACGGTCTGTCTGGAAGTTGGAAGGGAGCCCGTTCCTGTTGCTGGCGAGCAGCGACTTCTCCTTCATCAGTGGACCGCCATAATCCCCAACAGTGATCTTTGTCATCACGATCGTCGAGCGACAGGAAGTGGCTCGCCTTGATCGGTGATCAAAGAAGCCCGACGCAAAGCCTCCAGCATCTGTATATTTCTCGCCTTCGAATACCAATTGCTTCAACATCGGTATCCCAGGACCGTCGTTTTTAGACCCCAGCGGTTCGTTGTAACTTGTTCAGCATCGCAATGCCATCACATATTCCACAGCAAAGCTGTGATCGAAGCTTATCTCGGAGTCGCAGTCGGAGCCGGAGCCTCAGTGGCGATCACGACGGTAGGTACTCCAGTACAGGGTTCGGGGTCATGTCTCTGGGGCTGACGTTCTTTCGTCATAGTGCTCAGTGGAGCCGTTGAGGATGACGCATGGTGGGATTGAAAGGCCGCAATGCAGTTGACGATGCTTGACCGATTTGCAAAAGGATGGATATACGGAGGAGCTTTGGTGGTGAGGCCTCGGATCGCCGGCTGCCTGTACAAGAGGATATCGTTCAGCCGCTCGAAGGGAGGCTGGTACGAGGTAGAAAGTCGAGACCGGCAGTTAGTGGCTCCGAGGTAACGATATGCTGAGGGAAGTGGTAGGCGCCTATCGGAAAGAGGAGGATTTCATTGAGCGGTTCGACATGTATCCGTGAAGTCGAGCGAAGGAGGGCAGTAGTCGAGATGCTGGTCGAGATGAAGCCGGGCCTGCAGTGGGCGAGGCTTGAGAACATTTATCGCGTGAGGGAGGATGTCATGGCAACCACGACGCGTGCACTGGGCAGATTCTGTGCAGGGGTATCTAAGTAAACCGCAGAGATGCGAGGTATCGTGTGGTTTTAAGCTACCTTCCCTACGAGGCTTATCCAAACTCAAGGCAAGATCAGACATTAGTTAGGCGAGGTGCAGGGGCATATTCGTTAGGCGGGGTGGAGAGCTCTAAGCAAGGCATTCACTAGGCAGATACTCGCTTCGAAGTTCATGAGAAATGATTCACTCAAAGATGTGTTGTTCAAGGCGAGTTACACTCATGTCAAGAAGTCGACCTTAGGTGGAGAGGGAGGAGGACAAGAAATTGAAGACGAAGACGAAGACGAAGATGAAGGGCATGAGAGCTGCCACTTATGTGACAAGTCGATGACGGTAAAGAGACCTCCTAGGGACATGGTCGTTCACTATGGGCTTATTGCATCAAGTGACGGGCTTATCAAGGGCGCCACTGCCCGAAACAAGCTTAATAAGGACCTAGGAGGGCATGTCCTCTGTATCGAAATGGAGGCAGCAGGGGTTATGAATCACTTCCCTTGCCTCGTTATTCGAGGTATCTGCGATTATGCAGATTCCCATAAGAACAAGGACTGGCAAGAGCATGCAGCTATTGTAGCGGCCGCGTTTTCTGCAATATGTCCAGGCAGACGATATACAGAGGGAACGTCCAATAAAGGGCATAATTCAAGATGGTTAGTTCATGTCATGGAATGTCTCGTCAGTAGTCAATCTTAACACAAAGCTAGTTCATTCGGTCGTATCCGAAACACAAGATGTCAGGCAGATCAAATCTATGCACATGGACAGCCAAAAAGCCCAGATCCTCAATTGGCTCACGAAAACCGACTACGCTTCAGAACAGTCAAAGTTCAAAAACCAAAGGCAATCTGGAACTGCCAATTGGTTTTTTGAGGCGGAAGAATTTCGCACCTGGATAGCCACATGCGGGCAAACGTTGTTTTGTCCAGGTATTCCAGGTGCAGGGAAAACAATTCTGGCATCAACTGTGATTGACCACATCGAATCAACCTCTGAAGATGACCTTAGCATTGGCCTGGCGTATATCTACTGCAATTTCCAACGATATGACCTCCAAAACCCAGATGAGCTATTGTCAATTCTCCTGAAACAGCTTGTCGCAAAGTTGCCTTCGTTACCAGTCGATATCAACAGTCTTTATGCTTCTCATAAGGAGAGGCAAAAGCGCCCAGAAAGGCAAGACATCTTCAATGCGCTTCAAAATGTTGTTGCACAGCATTCCAAGGTGTATTTCATCGTCGATGCTTTGGACGAATACGGGCCAAGCGGGAGCTCACGCGAAAGCTTCCTCAGTCTTCTACGTGAGCTCCAGCGAAGACATAAGATCAACGTCTTGATGAGATCGCGGTTCGATATAACAATCATCGCAGAGATCGACAATATCTTTGGAAATGTGATAAAATTAGAGATTCTGGGATCGACGGAAGACATAGCACGGTATGTCGAGCACAATTTGAGCATCCTGCCCTCTGCCATAAAGGGAAATAGAAGCTTAAAGGACGATATCATAAAGAAAATCTCAGAGTCTGCAAAGGGAATGTAGGTTCCCAGTCATCAAGAGATCAATGCAAATGCTCATCATTTACAGGTTTCTATTAGCACAGATATACTTAAAGCTACTGAGTTACAAGACGTCAGAGACCGAGATGCGACGTCAGTTGACAGCCTTCCAGAAGCATGGAAATGAAGACGGAATAGCCGACGCATTGACTCAAGCATACAAAGAGACAATGGACAGAATCAACCAACAGCAGCCAGATCACATTATACTTGCCAAGAAGGTGCTCTTTTGGGTTGCACGCGCCAAGAGACAACTGACTGTCCGAGAACTCCAACATGGTCTCGCAATGAGCTCAGTGCAGTGCGAACCTTGCGAAGCAGATTTGCCATTCGACGAGACCTTGGTTACAGTATGTGCCGGGCTTGTTGCTGTCGACGAAGCCAAGAAAACTATCCAGCTAGTTCACTACACTGTGCAAGAATACATCAACCAAAAGCCCTGCCAGTTGCTTCCTGTTACGGAACTAGATATTGCGCGAGCCTGTATCGCCTATCTCTCATTCAGCTCGTTTAAAGGGGGTCACTACTATAGTTGGGGTGGCATGGAAGATCGACTGAAGCCGCACCCGTTTTACCATTACGCAGCCAAGAATTGGGGGCATCATGCCCGTGGTTCATCGATCTCCGTGGACGAACTTATAGAGCATTTCAGTCCCGGAACACAACTCATGAAATCAGTCTGCGTACTCCTGGTTAGAGAAACATCAATATCAGGCCCGGTGTATTGGCCAAAACCACCGAGGTCAACGTCGAGACTTCGTATCGCGGCATATTTTGGACTTGAGAACATCGTTCAGAAACTTCTCTCAACATGCTCTCAAGCAGATCTGACTGACGATTACAACAGAACTCCGCTATCATATGCAGCTGAGCAGGGGTATGAAACTGTCATTAAACTATTGATCGACAATGGAGCTGATAAAGATTCTCGTGGTACTGGCGAATACCAGCATGATGGAAGGACACCCCTATCCTTTGCTGCAGAGAAAGGCCACGAGGCTGCCGTTCGGACATTGATCAACCGGGGGGCATGCCTACACCTCCCATGTGGTGCCGAATACGAACGGGGATGGACGCCACTTTCATACGCTACTCGATGTGGGCATAAGGCTGTAGTGATACTGTTGTTAGAATCGGGTGCTGAGTTGGAATACGACTACTCAGGGCGGACAGCGCTATCATTTGCTGCTGAAATTGGGCACCAAGATATTGTCCAGTTATTACTCAACGCGAGCACGAATGACCTAGACTCTACCAGTCGAAGTGGGATCAGCCCCCTGTCATATGCTTCATACGGAGGCCATGAGTCTATTGTCAGTCTGTTACTCGAACAAGGGGCCAATTCAAATCCTCAACCACAGCCTATAGAGTGGTATCGGAGGTTGATGTTTCAAGATACACCTTTGTCATGTGCTGCATCAAGCGGCCACGATGCTATTGTCAACCTACTATCAAAAAGGGGTGCCGATGTCGATTCTGGTGGAGAGAGAACGCCATTGTCCTTTGCGGCACAGAACGGCCACAGCTCCATTGTCCGTTTGTTATTAGAAATGGGAGCTGATGCCGACTCTAAAGCTACAGGAGATATCCTTGAGAAGGGCAGAACGCCATTGTCATTTGCAGCTGGGGAGGGTCACGAAGATATCGTGCGAGTTCTATTGGAGAAAGGCGCTAACCCGAACTCTGAAGGTATGGACAGGGGCTCCTACGTGAAAAGTCCAATGTCATTTGCAGCATCGGGTGGCTATGAGGCTATTATCGGGTTACTCCTTGAATTCGGAGGTGATCCATGTGTCGGTGGTGCCACATCACTATTGCTAGCATCACGTCATGGGCACAAAGGCGCCGCAAAACTTCTCATTGATACTGGGAGAGTCCAGATAGACCTCCCAGATGATATAGGACGCACGCCACTGTCCTATATGGCAGAATGGGGCCATGAGACACTGGTTCGGGTATTACTCAACCAAGGAGCTGAACTAGAATCGAGAGGTGCCGACTACGATGAATTCGAAATAGAATGTTCTGGAAGAAGAACACCGCTCTCATTTGCTTCAGAGTATGGACGCCCATCTGTTGTTGAGCTTCTGCTACAGCGGGGTGCAATCGTGGACTCGAGAACAGAGCGTGATAATAGAGAAGGTAATGGGATGACACCACTTTCATATGCGGCAAGTAAGGGGCACCTTGATGTTGTCCGAATGCTACTTCATGAATGGAATGCCGATTCCGATGCTCCCGATGACGTTGGCCGCACACCTCTTTCATATGCTGCAGAAAATGGGCACGCTGGCATTGTGCAGGAGTTGGTCAAAACAGGGGCCAATCTCGAGACTAGGAGCACCAGCACTGACTGGGGCCCAGGGCAAACCCCGCTGCATTTTGCGGTAAGATCTGCAGATTGTGAGACTGTTCGGATATTGGTGGAGAGCGGAGCCGATGTTAACTCTGAAGACGATGGAGGACGAACACCATTCTTTTGGGAAATGCGTTTCGGTAACACTAAAATGATTGGAATACTGCAGGGAAGCAACACTGAGAAAAGTGCTGCCGATGTTAAACACTAGGGAGCGTTTATTTCGGGAATCGGGTACTTGATAAGAAGTCAAAGCAAATACATGAATAGATTAAAGGTTGTGTTTTAAACTGGATTCTAGTGCAGACCTAGAAGTCAACCTGGCGGCCCGATTCAGATATTATGTGACATTGAAGGTATATAAACTGTTATATAGTAGATGCTACCGCCGCTTTCTAATCGTTTAGTTTCACACTCAAAGACTGATATCCGGCATTCACCATTGCTGAAAATCATAGGTCGGGCTTACTGTGTGTGTTTAATGGATCTCAACTGAATCAGATCCTCATTACACTTTTCTTTGGAAGCAGACTTGGAGGGCAATCCAAACTAACCATCTCGGTCCCTGAAGTGAGGGATTGGAAGAGTTGGTCGATGGAGAGCAATGATTGCGATCGAGTCCCGCATGGTTGGCAGCATGACTGGTCCCCGATAATGGCCATAATGCAGAGAGGCTTGCATTAACAACAATATTGTAGTTCGTCATGAGGCCGCAAATACTTCCCCTCGATATCCGGCTCAGTCTTCGGCAATCCAGTACTCGCTGTGGGCTATGGGTAGCATTGGTCTGGCGAAAGTTTCGGTACCTGACCGGGATGATGAAGAAGGCGAGGATCACCAGTGAGAAGAGTCGGGGTTTGAAGTTGAAGCAGCCAATACGGCTAGACAAGATGAGCATTACAGGCCAAAGGAGGAGTCAGGGGATGAAGGTAGTGCAGACTGTTCAATTGATGCCTGAGCATGTTGCGACACCAAGATAAGTTTTCTGTTCTTGATCGTGATGCCTGATGGTTAAGAACATCCTTGAAGTTTTGCGCGACTTCTTGCATACCACTCTGGGAACGTGAAGACCGTTCTTAGACATCTGTCGATACTGCACTGAGTTTGGTATCCCGTAATTCTACCAATGATCTCGATTCGTGCCATCTCGTTTGCATTTTCGACATCTGTTTTCGTTGTGGTTACAATGGAGCGGAGACGTCAGTGAGCTTGCCTTGCAGTGGGTAGACGACATTCTGGCTGTGCTCGCACCCGCAGGGCTGAGAAGGACCACAAATCCGACTGGGGACCTATGCACCTCCCTTCAGATCATGTACCGTCACAAGAGGCTTGGGCTGCAAGCTGGGTTGTGTGCATGAGGCCGTAAGGTTTGAGCGAGCCTCAGCGGTGGGCACTGATGGTTGGCCCTTGGAGCAATGAGCAGTCTGTACCTGTGTGCCGCGTGCTCTGTGGCAGAGGTAACGATGTTGGTGGTTGTGCGTTAGGCTGTGAGGAGAGGTTCCGAAAGGCATCGTGCTCGCAGCAGAGACGCTTTTGGCACACAGGACGCACGGAGGAAGAGGGGGCGAAGGTGCCAGGTCTCTTGGATCCATATGTATCGGGCGCACTATGGAGATCTTTGTCGTCGGGGAGGGGGTCGAGTGATGTTGCTTGCATAGCGGCCTTGATCGGGGACGGGAATGTGTGGGGTCCTCGGTCGAGTCGGGTTGCTTCCTGGACAGCAGCATCATCCTCTGGCATCTCCAAAAACGCCTGTGGAATCCGGGAGCATGGTCCAAGACCGTAAGCGGCAGCCCAGAGACAGTCCCAACGGCGCCAAATATGCGCATCAGTCCTGGCCTCAAGCCTCGCGGCTATGGCCACCGTGGATGTGCTGACCGCCTGAGAAGAAGTGGTCTCACTCCGACACATGATCCCATCGTCGCCCCGACCGCCGGAAGCTGCTGCAGAAGAACGACGCTCGTATCTCTGTCTCGGCACTATCGTTAGTCAGGATGAAGGGTGGCTCGGCGGAGGCTGACCTGTAGATTTTGCGCCCGAACGTTGACATGTTTGTAATTCCGAGAACGAAACGCCGTACTACTTGAAGGTGTAGTCCCACCTGCGCTGCCAGTTCATGTTCGTCGTCGGTCCCTAGGAGGCATCGCCGCCACAGTCCCTGGCTGCTCGCTATCCCAGCAGGAATATTTGACTTTCCACTATCGTGAAGGCCGGTGATCAAAGTAAACCCCTTGTCCCTTCGGTAGATGTGAAGAAGAGCGGATTGGTGAGCATGGGATATAGGTTCTCAGCGAGCTCAGCAAGTGCGCAAAGTTCTGGGGTCGTCCAAGAGATACCGTGCGAGAGTGATGTCAATGCCGGCTACTCTAAAATCAGTCAAATAAATCTTTGCGAAGAATTGAATTGGTAACACGACGTACCACGTGCACAATGACAGAACATCCCCCTCCCAGGCCCGTAAGACAATATCCTGAGCTGTTCTTTTGACCTATTGTCGGCTCTCGAGGTGTGCAATTTGATGGGAATTATGGATCGGTCGGGGGGGTTCGCATGGTGTTTCGACGCAACTGGCGAAGCTCGGGTTGATGTCGAAGCGGGGATTTCCCATGATGGCTCGGAGTGTTGGGTAAAGACTTGGTGGTCGGTACAAGACGGAAAGACAAAGGTCATCAGCTAACCATGGAGGCGCAATGGGGCATGTCGAGGGAGGTTGCTACAGCCTGTAGCCGAGTAGACTCAAGCCATCACAGGCCTGTTGTTCACTGTGATTTACAGGTGGCCTAACCTTTTCGGTTTCCTGTGTCGACAGTCGGGAGCTGTAGGGTCGATCGATCGGGGATTAGAGCCTTCTCGGCGCGTCGCTTACTCATCCTATGTTGCTCAGGGCTCTTGGCCCCTAGATCAGCGGAGTTGGTGACTTGATCGTAGTAGAATGCGGTTGAGCTTTTGCAATTGTGAGGGGAAAAGGGAGGATGGGTGCAATAAGCATATCTTCGCTCAGATACAGAGCTTGTCGCGTCGAGGGTGCCACGGCGCGTGCTTGAGGGTGAGGCCAAACAAGATGAGCATACGTACCGTCAGAGACGCAATTCAATGTAGTTCCATGGCGCGGCTTCAGGATAAGAGTCTCCGTGTGTCGCATACTGCAAAAGAAATCGGGTACGACGCGATTGACGAGAGCGCTGAAAATGGGCAATGACATCGGTAAACAGAATGACGCAAATCGCGGGAGCTGCAGTCACGTGTTTGTGGATGCCAGACCGGAGCTTTTACCCCGCACTACATCTGTCTGCTAAGGTATACCCGTGATCCCCGGTGTTTCGCGCGCAAGAGCAAGTACCCTTTAGCAGTCTATTTTTATCGCCAGGCCCCACTCACCCCAGGTGCGACAGTTTTATCCTCATCAGCAGCTCAAAATGCTCGGCCGCCAACTACAGGGTAGATGAAGTTCAATTGTGCGATCGCAACAGCAACGAGTAAACAAGCCCTCCCTGACGGAATTCAGAGAGATGAGGCTCCTGTGCCAGACGAAGTTGGCAAAGAAAGGTCATCCAAATGGTAATTCCCCATAATTCTAAGGGCGTTTGACACGATTACGAAGATTGTCGCGAAACTGTAATTATTTTGGCTAGGATTGTTAGAAACCAAAATTGACAAAAGCTCGCATTGAGGCCGGCGATTGATCGGATGAGAACTAGCAATTCGTGATCTCAAATGCCGTAGATTCGCTACCCTTTTTACCTATTTTTAATTTTGAGATGCGAAAGAGACTTGCACTTTCATGTTACTGAGAGGAAAAATGAAGAGAACTTCCAAGACTCCCATTCTTCGCAAAGCTCTCAGAGAAGTGACTTGATTCGAGACCGCGCACAGTCCGAGGACAATGTCCACCGTCGAGATAGTCACCGCCAACTGCACAGCCAGGACATGAATCCAGATTCCAACATTCCTACAGTCAATCTGACGGGATGAGGCGAGCTAGAAGGGGGCATCAGACCGTGAAAAGGCCGCGACTGTACAATCCTGAGGACTTTGTGGGTCGGATCTTGGAGGGGATCCAAGTGAGACGGCATTTGGGACGTTGAAGCTGTGGCTTTAGGAGACGTCTCGTTTCACACCAATTTCGGCAAAGTGCGCGAGAAATCACTAGAGGAAAATTCGCAGAATGGCACTGAGAAGGACTTCGTGCCCGAAACTGACATGTTGATGCTCCAGGTGGTCAGGCCCTCAATATGTGTCTCTCGGTAATGCTGACTGGTGATACCGGTGTTTGGGAGCACGTAGAACTGCATAATTATTCGCGCTTAGGAGATCCAATACCTTGTTTCTATATTACCAGGGCGAATTCTTATCTGTCGTTGAGATAGCGTCCATCTAAGCGTCTCCACCATCCTCGTAAAGCTGACCAATGTTCTAGTCCAGCGACAGATTTTTACCAACTTGGCTATATCGCCGTCGGTACGCGACATAGAAGCATGAGTGACAGAGTGAGGAGATGGTGATTCTGTGCGAGGCGGGAGACAGGTAGATCTCAAAGACGCACAGGTCTTCATCAATATGGGGGCTCCTCCAGAAAGGTTGGGAAGGAGATGCAACCGCATCGTTTCGGTCTAACGCAGTCGAGTTCTTGATGCTCATTAACATGCTATCCCGTGGACTTGATCAATGTACAATGGCCTACCAATTACCAAGAGGGAAGACATGGTATGGCCAGCCCGTAGAAGAGCACTAACTGATGGTTCATATCTGGCGGAAGGAATCGCTGGATAGTACACTGGTTAACCTTGCTACACCTGACGAGATCGGGTATCGAGTTAGCAATTGAGGTTATGCGTAACTGTCTATTCGCGCTTCATCTATCGCACAAGACAAAGGATCAAATCCCAGCACTCAATCACAGCTTCACGATAAGGTTCGGCCCGTTAAAACTTCTCCTAGCTGGCCCTTGATCAAACGAATCACGAAGTACCTTGAGTCCAGAAAGAGTAATACTGAACCCTGATGGGTGGAGTGCTAAGGTTTAGCGAGCGGCGTAGGTGTGGAGAGAACTGATCAGCCTGATGTACAGATCAGCACAATCGCTGTGTGCTTATCCATTATCCACACTATAGTATAATAAGCAGGAAATTTAATATTACGATACTGTATACTCTTGTCTCTTTCTTATAGCAATTCCGCCTCTTACCTGGCTCTCGCTCTTTGCTCGCAGGGCACGTATCGTGTCCCAGCCGAATGGCTACACCATGCAGTCTGTCGCCAGGTGATGTGAATCGCTTGGCTGTAAAATATGGGGGTATTTTCACTATTTCTCATGGCAAAAATCCTATGGATGTAGATATTGTCTTCGTTCATGGCCTTGGTGGCCAAAGGACAAAGACTTAGACAACAAACGGAGCCTCTACAACTACCAAGGCGTGGAACATTGCCAGGAGTTTTCTCGCGCTTTTGAGGCTCTGGGTTAGATTTGTCCGAGCCTGTATCACCTATGCTAATTACAGAAACCGAGGAAGAAGACTGATTCTGGCCTCAGATGCCTCCGCCCCTGGACTTCCATAATCATCGTATTTTGACGTACGGACGAATTAACCGTCACGCACTCCCTTCATGAAAAGCTAGGTAACTAAAATATTGTAACCTATAACTAGACGAGATATTTAGAATAGCCTGACGGTCCAAAGGAAAGGTGATGAGAGTCGACCAGTGATCCTTGTTGCAAGCTCGATGGGTGATCTAGTTGTTAGATCTGTGAGAGTTCTCTTTGCAATTCCCGCTGCGTTTCCAATTCAGATTAGTGCTTAATCCGGCCACAAAGAGCCACGGACAAAGGTGCGCTTTGTAGAGCTATCTTCTCTCGACAATTGCCGTACTATTCTCTGGGACCCCCTATTGAGGTTCTGACTGGGCGAAACTTGACAAATTGGCGCTTGTCATTCCAATGCACAGGGGCAATCTCGACCAGCTTAAGCCTAAAAACAGGATAATCTATGAGTTCGATAACAGGGTTGTCCCAATTCTTTAAGGCTTCTGGATATCGGCATGTTTCCTCCTTTCAAGAGCACAAACGATCTTATCCCCTGAGAAGCAGGGACTTCAGATCTGCGCAGCGAGTCGACCAGAGAACGAATTTAAACTGACCTTGCATAGATACCCTTCATTCAAGACTCTAGCCTATACGAAGAACGACATAAAGAACCTCATCACAGCCAAGTAGAGTCCTACTTCTCTCGACTGGCATCAGGCACCGGGTAATCAACCATTCGGTCGTGCGATTCATCCGCTGAAGCGTTGTCTAAGGCAAAAGGCGTGTTTATCTGGTCCCAACTGCTAATTAAAGATGCTTTCAACCGCTTATCTACAGGCGGGCCCCTGGTATAGATCAAGGACGACATCAAGAGGCTGCTCAAAGATGAAAATAGTCAGCTCGACGAGCTCTTCTTACTTGTGTTGCA
Organism: Fusarium bactridioides; assembly: GCA_013623355.1. NCBI lineage: Eukaryota > Fungi > Ascomycota > Sordariomycetes > Hypocreales > Nectriaceae > Fusarium > Fusarium bactridioides. The sequence goes on along the minus strand of JACCKW010000164.1, from coordinate 12,456 downwards.
GAGGACCCCTAAAAGCACCAGACACCAGACCTACGCGATGTTCAAGGTCATGTTGAAGCCGCGACAGATCATAATGGTTCTCACCATCGGGATTCTTCTTAGTCTCGTATAGGATAAAGATAAGGTGCAGTGGTATGGACCTAAGAGCAAAGCGATGACCTATTCCCAGAGGCATGACAGGATGTAAGCAAGTCTGAGGGTTCAGTAGGAGATTCGGACCATGAGGGAGCACTTCTGCAGGTCGTGGGATCTGTATCTTCACCGGGATGGGGAATGAATCACGAGACAGACAATATCTCGCACTCAATCGGAGCTTCTAAGCACTCGAGTAGAACGTAGAATCCTCCCACCAGACGGTTCTCTAAATAGATTGACGCACAATCACGACCTTCAGACTACCCTTCTTGGCTGGGCCAGCAATGCTAATACTGTGCCTGACAATGACCACGGCGCACCTTCATCTTGTTGATGCCTTTTTGAGGGTCTCGAAGGATCAGTGGAATGGATGACCGAACTGCATGGAGATCACCATGAAACATGCCGGCTGCAGCTTTGAGCTGGCTTTGGGAGATAAACTTCCAGGCTCATGACTGTGCGTGTACTAAGAGCAGGTCTATCCCTTGTTATCTCTACTTCTGTGTGTTCCAACTGTTGAGACGGTACCAATCCCTGTGACAGATGTGAGGGCTACGCAAGGTGAGGGGGGTATGCTTTCTTAAGAGATTGTACATGCTGCTCTTATGCTAATTGCCGGGCTACTTTACATCTGTCAGTTGCAAGGCATTAACTCCCAGCCAACTACAACTTACCTTATTACCCGTCTGATCACCTACACCAAGGCGCTCGTTGGGCACCATCTCCTTCTTTCTCTTTGAGGTAGGCTCCTTATGAGATCATTGGGGGGACCCCTTTTGTTGCAAAGGAAGTGAGTTAGAGCTTGAGTATTTGGGTCGAAGGTGGCTCTTTCTATTATGAGAGAATCTATAATCTTGCATGTCTCTACTTTACATGATTACTAAATAGAAATTCTTGTTCGTATGTGGCACTTTGAAACCAGGGTTAAAAATATCCCGCCTAACGCCCCCTTCCCAAGGATATATAATATCTGGATGTTCAGTAAACGGGTTCCTCCCCTCTCCATACATAAACGAGTAGACAAGGTCGTCAATCTCGACATACCATCCGTCCTTGTCTCCATCGCCATATGCTGACCCGGAAACGATCATGTGTACCGTGGGCCTTTCTTCAATAGGCCTTGACCGCCAGTCCAAGACATCACGCATACTAGGCAGCAACTCTCTGGTCCCATGAGTCAAACTTCCCCAGGCCAAGTTACTCCACGGATCGTAAAGTTGGTGGTAAAGCGGAAAGAAGCTCCATCAAGTCATCGAGTTGTACGAGCATATGAGAGATTCCGAAATGACAAAGCCGAGGCCACTGATCAATAGGAAAGATAGTCCGAAGCGGAAAGACGTAGTTCTCGATTTCTTCCCAATCAAGTTGTTCGCTTGATCCGCCGGTGATGTCCATGGTGCTGCGTAAGCACATGTGCTCGAGATCTTTAGCTTGAGCCAAAGCATCATACAGAAGCCCACTCTTATATGACTCCCAGTTTTCGCGTTCGAGAAGGCCTGTGAAAAGGTCAAGGCTAAGGTATCGGAAGCCAGGACGTTTTAGCAAGGTTACCAGATCGTCATACTCAACGCAGCGCTGATCGAAGATCCGACAGTTCAGTCCACTTCCAACCTCATTGCCCCCGATATAAAGTTCGGTGATATGATGATCATCATGTTCCGCCAGGGCTCGAATCACTACCCGATAGCCACGCCACTTAGCCCTGTAGGCCTCAACAGTACAATCAGTACCGTACATCTCCTGATGGGGACTGTCATCCTCCGACACCCACGGGAGCACATCGACTGGCGCTAATAGCTCATTGATAGGCCATGCTGTAGGCATTGGGTAATCGAAACCGCGAGGAAACGCTCTGATCATAGGCGTTCTGTAGAGTGGGTTTCGTATTCTCCCATGGGTTGAGGGTGTGATGGTCACTCGCTTGAGCGAGGGGAATCGCTGTAGGCCATACGTGAAAGTGTTAATGTCTGCATCAGACGCAAGAACATGGTGCTGATCTTGGAGTAGTTGTTGGTAATAGGCCCAGGACTCTTTAATGCCCATGAGGTAATCGGGAAGCTTGCATGACCCAGGATTTACATAATCAGAGCGACCCTTTTCGAACCAAAGGGGACACCCGTTGTCGGTCACGGCATCCGGGTCGACGCCATCTTCTTCATACTGCATTCGATCTTCTTCTAATTCTGGTCCTGTGGTCAAGCGTGCATCGTCTCATACAATCTCAGAGACTTGGTGGCGGAGAGTCTCACTATCTGCAATTGCGTGGAATACTTTGAGATTGAGAGAGTTGGCTGAGATAAAAACGCGATCAAAGCTCAAAGGGATGAGCTTTGCCAGTGTTGAGCATGTTGCGCGTAGATTCTTGATGTCGTCACTTTCCAGATGTGCATAGACTGTTTCGAGTAATTCTGTCGGCAGCTTGGGCAGGATAAAACGCTTTGGGGAAGCCATTTTCACTGAAATGAGTGAGGTTGTGGAAATGGGGCACTTGGAAGTGGGCGTTGATGCTGTATTTATGTCTTTTATCCACAGGCAGGTGGGTACCTGAATGGCCAAGTGGGAAGAGGATGCCTAGGCTCGTAACTAAGTATTAATCAGTCTGACACTAACTGTACCTAATCGACGGAGATGAATGGAAAGTTATATGACACATTCTTGTAACCTCTCAGCAAGCCAGGTCCTTTCGTCGCTCAAGTCGTTTTCGGGGCTGCCTCCAAGTAATTCAGGGTACAATTATTACTACTAATACGCAGAGCCAACAGGATCGCCGCCAAACTCTGAACAGTGTACTAGGACTGAGGCTGAAGACCTTGACAAGTATCACACGTGGCGGCTACAACGGAGCGAAGCGAGAGCCGTAGAGGCTGAAAGAGCGGTTGAGGAACTAAGTCTACGATAGCCTTGCCAGGAAGCTGTGCGAAGGCTGAAATGGGAGAGGCATTAGGCCATGGAGCGCGAGCAGTCACGGAGAGCAACTCATGTTGAGCACTTGAGCGGGTGCGACGCCGGCCGTACATCTGGATGGGCTGGTCTGGGCTGGCTTCTTTGGAGAGGAGCCTGGGTGAGACGACGTTCAATTACAACGGCACCGGTTTGAGACTGGCTTGTATTTGGTGGTTCACAAGTGCGAGATTCCTCAGTCTTACGCAGGCTCGTTATCACTATCAACGAAGATGGCACATACTTTGGTCCGCAAAGCATTATCCGGGGTTACAGCTCCTTGGCAGTCGATGCGGCCGAGGTTCGCGTCGCTAAAAAAGACGTCGTCGCTCGAGCGATGGTTCTTGAAGGCAACTTTGAGGAGACTCAATTCGCCACATGTCGCAGAAGTGAAGCGACGGCACTGGGTACGTTCCGCAGGGCGTGTCGGGCTCGAGAATGTTCAGGGTTTGTTGGGTTGGTTCAAAGGCGCAGGCTTCTGGTGTCCTTGGCAGGTTTGTAGCAACCTTTCGTTGTATTACTGTGGTTCTGGGCATGATGGAAGATGGCGCGTACTTTCGGCCGCGAAGCATTATCGGGCGTATCGGCTGCCACGGCAGGTAATTGCACACACGCGCGCGGGGTGATGGTTGTTACGGCTGAGGCTCTCGTCGAATGCGCGATGGTTCAGGTTCGGGTTCGCGCGGTCGGGGCGATTGGGGCGGCTGTTCTTGCAAGCATTTCTATTGTTCGTATGGTTCATCGCCTGCCGCAAAGAGTCGACAGTGGTTAGACGCGGGAAACAACTTGTGAGGTATTGCAGAACCTTGTACGCGCTTGTCGGCGAGAGGATGTTGACGTCGGAAATTTACCAAGGTTCGGATGAGAGAGTCGCGCGAACAGCCCGACGCGACGTGGACCTTGACCAATGTCTAACCATGCTCGCTGCAGAGGGGAAACGTGTTTGCGCAGTCGATTAGCAGGCGATTGTGCTAGTCGATGTCTGGTTTGGTGATCCGAAAGGTCTATCAAGAGGCGAGGTCAAGTCCTGTAGATTGGCACGAAGGATCAAGTGACGGTTGAGGAGAAATGGCCCTAACCTGGACATTTTGGGGGCCGCGGAGCATCACACAGCTGTACCATCAGGCATCAGCATCCAAAGTTGTGACTCATATCGACGGATGACGTCAGAACTCTTTGAGGCCCGTACATAAAGTCGCGTCACGTCGCGCCTCAGTCTCACGCAATCTTTCCTCATACAATAGCAGCTCATCCTCTCTGCATCTATTGTTGGCCACCTCTCTCTCAAGCCCAGTTTGATCATAAGTATGGTGGGTAAATACTTGTACCGCGTCGAGGACGGGCGTTCTCAGGCTCGATTCAGGGCAGGCAAAGGTATTCTCGCAGGCGACATAAAGTCCAGGCTGGACTTTCGGCTGAGCCGAAACATGCGTGTGTTATTGGGAAGACATTTCGATAATCATATGGATTGGTCTAACCGACGTAAAACTCCCTTGATCTCGACATATGACAACTACGAAGCCGCATACGAAGAGGCTTTGCGACGAAAAAGGCGGGGCATGAGGGATGTCATCCTTATTATCATCGATCTTAGCAGAGCAGATCATAGAGTAGAGTATCGTAACGCCCGTAGGCTTGCAGTGTCTTTGGGGTGTTGGATCCCTCAAAAAGCTTGGAACAACTCCGAATTCGAATATGTCTTTCTGCATCGCATTCCCGCTTGTGTTATTGTTGAAATCATCAGGCTGTGATACCAATGCAAGCAGGTCGGGACACCAGGGTAGAGAAGGGACATGATTGCCGGATACCGCTGTATTCTTCATACTTCAAATGACCATCACTAATATGGTACAGAAGTGAAACGGCGATCCGATCCCTTGAATAAAATAGAAGTATCTTGACCCCTGGCGTTGGTTTTCCCACAGGGTTTTTCCAGTGTCATGACGCAAATGCGGGGGGATTTCTTATGTATTTGGAAGAATGGAATTGATTCGTATTTAAAAAATGCTTTGTGCTATTGAAGTGACGAGACTGGCAAAGAGTGTCGGCTTGGATATCCATTCCTGTTACGCAATTAAACTGTCGAACCAGTCATCCATAATCTTGGTGTGATCACGCATACCGGCCACGGCGAAAGCGGCGGCGTGGCTCGCAGCAGAAGTGTCAACGACAGAAATGAGCTTTGCGCAAGCCCAAACGACGGAGCAGAACTCTGATTCGAAGTTTTGGTCGTGTAGAATTGCATTGGTTGGCATCCATCACGGCCCTCAATACATGAGGAATCGGCAAGCTGCATGGCCGCTGCACCGCTGTTGACTGCCAACCTGTGAGAAAGGGCTGCGTTGCGTTTGAAGGATATTCGCTTCTGAACCTCGACTCCTTTGGCGACCGAGTTGGTCATCCTTCCTACGTTTACGGAAGTTGGCCGTTGTCCGCCTCACGTTGCTGTGGCTTTCCGATGGAGGGTATCAGCGACCTCTTCATACTGGGTAAACCATGCCTACCGGCTGCCCTCTGGTCCGCCATGACTTGGACTGTCATAGAGGTGCAATAGCCTGATAAATTTGAGTGTTGTCTCAGGCGGATTGGTCGAGATGCATACCGTACTGCAGTCGGTAGGCAAAACGACTCCTCATTGCGGTTTCATTTAGAGAATCATACTGTGGAGGTGAATCAGGCTCAGCTGAGCCCGGGGATCATAAAATTAGCTTGAACTAGCCTACGAAACTTTGGCGGACCGACCCGCTTGCAACGGCCGTGCTAAACTGACACCGACAATCAGGCCGGAAGCCTCTCACTCATTAACCTCGTAAACCTCACACTTGTCCTGGACCTGATCCGCGATTTTTGGTATATTCCAAGAACCATATCGCTCAGCGTAAAATGACAAGAAGCGAGTTTCCTTAGGTGGGGGTTTGTTCTCGTTACCATGGCTGGAGAGAACGAGCGGCTATAGCACAAATACCCGGACTGAGACATGAGCGCATCTGCTGGGCGAGATCGCCGAAGCCACGTTTCTCCGAAACACAGCGGGACTCACACCGTAATCTTGTACCCTCGTGGCTATTGCGCTAATGAAGTCCTTGATTCAAACACCACGTTCACGTTTGCTGAGTCGCTGGATGGCCTTTTCCTGCACTACGCTGTTCATGCCACCACGGAATGTCGCATATCGTTTGAAACGCCGCGACCGTACATTTTCAGCCATAATTGCCAAACATTCCTTTGGTGACCATCCACACACCTAGCTTCCCGATATTCTCCAACCCTGTTTGTCTGTTTGTGCCCCCTGCTCGTGGCTGGCCTCATCTCCACACGCATCTTTCAGCCGCTTGGGAAATCTTGACTCCTGAGATCGCCCCAATCGTCAGATGCAAGGGCAAACGCGCTGTGGATATTTTTCGTTTTCGCTATTCGTCGGAGGCTGCATTATCACATCGTTTATCACTAAGCTAGCAGGCCCAGATCTCGGCATTGTGATCTGGGGTGTTTGCACAGTATGTAACCGGGTATATGGTGCTGACCATCCATGGACAAATAGCAAGATCTGTCCCGGCTATCTAGATACATGCACTCGATACGAACTCATTCCTCGACTCCCGTATTCTTGGTTTACTCATGGAGCTGCATGTGTCCTCCTGCAGTCGATGCTTTGCTTCACTGGAATTGTTTTACGTTTTGCGTTCTCTTCCCTCTGTGGGCACCGTGTAAAACTAACATTGCGTTTGGCATTGACTCGGGACATTCTCGTTCCAGCATGCATCCCGTGGAAGAACGCATACTGTATGGGCGAGTGAGGAGAAATTGCATATGCAACTTGCCTAATCTAGGTGAGAAAAGAAGCAATGTCGCGCGCCACTGCTGGTTAGAAACACATGACTTCTTTTCGCACCCTAGGCTCCAAGATTGTGGATAAATACCCTGATCATCTGCGATAACTCCGTGTTGTTTCCTCAACTCATCAAATTGCCCGTCCTCAACTTCGTCTTCCTTCTATTCCCATTCATCGCTCTTTTTGCGGCTTGATCTCGTTGCTCGGAAGCCTAACATCTTGTTAGCTCCTAAGATCGCAAACTCAGTCACATTTTTATAACCACGCGCCCCCCAGCTGGTTGTTCCAGGACCTCGCCATGGACCAACCTCCCACACCAACTAGCGTGAGTTATTTACTCATTCAACGCAATATCACTAACATTTCTTCCTCAGGTTGAAAGTGACGATTCGTGGCCTGAGTTTTCCGAGGCAGAATTGCAGTGCTACCAGCAGTGCTATGAGGAGTCGATCGAGAATGCCGTCACATCCCCGGATGGGCAGGTGACTCTTGAGGACCACAGACATACTTGCACCGATGATTTTGCCGAAAAACCTGAGACTACTGCTGTAAGTGTGCTTCGTACGCTTCGTGGCCAAAGCTAACGTATCTTCGTGATGCCAAACAGGAGACTCCCAAGCCCGGTCCGTCATCCGAGTCGGAACTACTTTCCACCTGGGGATACATCGATCGTTCTCCCAAGCCCCCTCCAAAGCAGCCCAAATCCCTTACAGACCCGACCGAGTTAGCCAACCTGAAGGGGAGAAAGCAGACTCACTCTGTTCGTTTTGACGAGGATTCCAATATCGTCTCTGTAAGTCTGCTGATGGCGGTCGCTGGTTACTACCCATGCACACGGCTGATCATTATTCGATAGAACAAAGCTAAAAGGGCTAAGCTAGATGGCCATGACCTTGAAGTAAGTCCCGCGTGTTCGTCACCTGAGCCTTTAGCAATCAAGTCACCGACCTTGGCCAAGTTGACTATCTACCGTTGTCCAGAGATGGAACCTAGGGCAGATTCCTTGAGTGTCACGGCTGTGATGAAGCCTACCCACGATCTCAGGCTCGCCGAGTTATATACGGAGAACGAAGGCTCGGCCGGCGAATCTGCCATTTATACATAAACTGACACCGCTGACTCCATATTCACAGGATGTTGTTTGGGCTGTTGTAAGTTCTACACAAGAGTTGCAGAAGCGATTTGAGAGAGAGCCCTCTTGCGATACCATGGTGCGTTACTCTCTGTATTCTTGCGATATCAACTAATACGGTATCTGCAGGATTTTACATTCTTTCGGTGTCGGGTGATATGGCATCTGCAGGAATCAGTATCAGCTATACTCGCAAACCTCAGATTCCTGGACGACGACCCGGCTCTTTTGGAGATGCTTCACAACCGTCTCGGCAGAGATATAGGGATCGTTAAAGCGAGACTGACTATCCTAGAAAGTGAGAAGCAATGTCATCGAGATCTTCTCTCGAGCCTTGAGTCACGCTTGTCTGAGTTGGAGACCAAAGCGAAGCGACTACAGGCCTGTCGCAACCGTGAGATTGTGGAAGTGGAAGATGATGAGGAGACTTTGCTTGAAGATCGTGTTGAGAGTCAGAGTTAGATGGGAACTGAGATTGAGGCTCAACTTTAGGCTTTCTGGGGACTCGATCTGGGACTCCGGGGTGGCGCGAATGATTGCGCCTTGTGTTGGCTCTGATGTAAAAGACAGTCGTGCTGACCGTCTCTTTGGATGATGTCTTGTCTTCCTTGGGGCTGGGAAGAATAAAAAAGGAAGGCCTCGAGATTCGACATCTCGTTGTGGCCTACAAAGCAGAGAAAAGTTCATATACTTTCTAGTACTTGAATCAATGCGCAGTTGTCCTTCTGCAATGCATCTCTTTGCGTTACCGAAAATAGATCGCCGTTTGATCATTTGGACTTGATAGCACGTCTTTCTTTGTAAGTGCACATGAGCTTATGTTTGAAGCCAACAATGCACACAGGGACCGCGTGAACACTCATCATCTACATTCCTACACCGGTGCATCGGCCATTTTCCGTTTTCGACGGAGCAGACGGAGAAAGATGAGCGTGTTACAGGCCAAGAATAAACGTTGCGGATGGTGATAATAAAACCTCGCTGGTTCTAGGAACCCGCCATCTGCGAGCGCTCAATGACACGTAATAAGGATGACCTTGCCAAGTTTGGGCTCCATCCATCTGATGAGGTCGCCAATACTAAAGAAATTGTTGAGTCGGTCGAGATTATCCCCATTGTCACATGTTGACTACAGTCTAATCCTGCGCTTTTACCTGACTGCATTTATCAAGCTCATACCTCATATGGCACAGATATTCCTGATTGGAGAGTTAAGCACTACAAAAAGAAGGAAATCTGCTATATATTCCTAGGGACTTTATACCCAGCCGGGTACCCTCGAGCTTCGTAGCGTGTACTCAAGCACGTTGGGTGGGTTGCGATGAGATCAATGGAACCCGTCGCAATCCGCGCAGTATCTTGTGCCTTGGAAATCCTGATAAGACAAAAGGAGGAGTTGAATTAGTAAGATACAAGGGGCGAACAAATAACATTCTAGAGGCAATCGAATGCGAGGTGGTACGCTGCAAGACTCCGAGAGACAGTCGCCACATTCTGTTTCCACAAGAGATCGAGGGATATTCCCAGCTGCCAAGTGATTGGGAGCCGTGGTGCATATGGCATCTCTTGGGAATCTTTACCCGATGTCATTTATCCTTTTGTGCATTACTCGTCTAGCTACGGGCTCATGGTAGGCTTCCTTGTCAAGGGCCTTTGAAGACAGAATTCTTCAGCCCATCGCACAACTCATCTGAGCCACGACAAAACGAACGGTCATACGGTTATAATGTTCTCACAAGTGAATAACATCCTCGTTCGTAACGTAACTGGAAGTTCCCAGTCATCACTCCCAGGTTGCATTAAAAGGGAAAGGTCGGACGCTTTCGCGCCCCGAGAGTCTGGCTTATTAGGAAACTTTGCGAAAACGCTTTCCAACATAGCGACGCCTCTCGATACGCTCAATGGAATCGTAGCAACGTGGTCAAGTATCGTGGATCAAGGTGCGCCGGATGTCTGATGTTGCGGACTGAGTAGATGGTTCGAGGTCATGGTGCGCCAGCTCTTTTGGAGCCTGAACAGTATCTACTAAGATATTTTAGTTGTAGATAAGTAATCCCGAATAACAATTCTACTGAATCATCTTGACATGTTCTTCTGCAGGTATTTGTCTTGACACGTCGTCCTCTTTTTCAGTCAGGAAAGAGATCAAGTTAAAATATAGCTGGCCATCTCTATCGATATCGTCGAATTGCATGCTTTCAATCGTCGTCTTGCGATAAATTTCCTGCCAAAAGACCTTTTCCCTTACGCACAATTCTCAAGAAGAAGTTAGGCGATGGCGTGAGTTGGAGTCCAAGCCGCGTAATGCAGCAGAGGTTATCCATCCTTGTGAACTTCACAGTTACCTACCGGGCTGAGAGGATGCTTCAAGAATGCATGCAGGTTGTGTGAGACTGCGAATGCAAGGAAAGCTGTGTCCCAACGTTTATCCGTCAAACCCCAATGGCAATTGGGACCATCAATATCTTGCAGTGGATTGTGCGCAGAAGCCTGAATACTTGATGCTGAGAAGACCTAAGAACAGGCTGCAATCAGGCCAATGGAGGGAAATGAAGGGTTCCTCATGGACCAACGGGACCGATTGAGACGTGAATCAGCGATGGGCATACTCGAACCATAAACAGCCTAGTGGAAAAGGGAGCCCTTGATCCAACGATACTGCAGCTATAATTTTGTGCACTGTAGTCCGAGTAGAGTTTATACCTGGCTCTCTCTTTGGCCCCCAGAAAGCGGCGTTTCACCCTGGAGCTATTCATTTCGATATCCAGCCTCATGAGTTCGGCCAGGGTGAAAGAAGAGGATGTGCAGATGCAGGATGATGCGCCGATTTAACAGCCATTTAACGTTGACATGGCCATAGTAGCTGTTCGGTGAGTGCAAACAACTTTGCGCAACGTGTTGCGAGGGCCACTTGATAGGACTGCAGTACTGTCCTTATCCCGGACCAAGTAGCGACGTGGTAACGCAACTCAGGCGTGCTTGAGATGAGAATGAGTGGAGATGGCTGGATTAGATGCTGCTGACGAGCGTCGTTGTATATGGAAACACGGTCTTGTGTTGACAAGATTGGGCATGCGAGAGCAGAGGAATGGCTGAGCAATTCTTTTTGCAATTACCTGACGAGTTTCTTTCAAGCTGCAGTGTCCAGAGGAGGAAGGGAACCCGAGGGCCTTGATTGCAAATCACAAAAGGATTTAGGTGACCTAGCATAAGCTTGCAATATATTTTGCTGAGTTTATATAACATCTCGTATCAAGGTCTGGGTGTTTTCTCTCTCCCTAAGGAGTATTTTGGGAGGTTGACCGTGGTGTAGAAGCGCTAGGAAACAGTGGGGTTCCGGTAGTTTAGCTCACTCCGCCCCCTGTTGGTGGCCACTGTAGCTCAAGGATTCCCCGCGAAAGGGCCCCTCCACTTGCTGTAGCACTAATGCAGGTACGAAAACTTTGGTGGTGCCTTACCAAACAATGTGCTTGAACACACGGATATCAGCTGTTAGGCATCATGCCTTCCTCGAAAGGATCACGCGAGGTTGCTCTGGCAAGTCATACGTCATCAGAGCTAACCCACTCCCAAAACTCGACTTCGCATCACCACGATTTTCACATTCACAACATTCATCCCACTCCGCCTTAAAACCACTTCACGCACTCATTTCCATCACAACAAACCAATCCACCCTTCAACAGGCTTGCTCTTCCTTTATCGTTAAACTTGCACAACTCTTTCGAGTCTGCGGCCCAACGCGGGTATGAAACATTCTGCACCGAGGGCTCTCGGGCGTACCGCGAACTCTTCACCCGAGAGCTCGTCATTTGTCGTCATCAACAGGCGAGCAAATGGCGGTACCCGAGTATCGTGAGGGGGGTCAGCCGGTAAGAATAACCACTCCTTGAACATTGACGACCACTGACATTCGCAGTCTCCATTACACTCTCCATGGCTGCCCCCCGCCTAGCTTCTTATTTCCAACTCGCCGCATCTTTCTTAGCAAAAAGAACCCAACCAAGAGTACCCTATGGGATATTACCTTGACTCGAGAGTCCGTATATTTGTCGGCATTAACAAGCAATTAAAATGACGGTACCCGAGTATGTTCATTACAGCCTCCTACCATCGATCACCTTCGTCCTCGTCTTCACCCTCACCCTCGCCTCAGCCTTAGCACCTCACTTCCTCCGCCTTCGCGATGTTTATCCGCTTCTTCGGGATGCCTTGACCAGTACGAACTTCCCTGCCTCCATACAGGACTGTCCTGACTGACCACAACACTAGCCCGAATCTAGCCTCCACGAAACCCCACCCCGAGACGAACAGCACCTGACGACGAGACAGAGTCCTCTGAGAGGTTAAACAGCGGTGGGGGTAGGGGGGCGACAAGGAATTGGGTCAGATCAAATTGTGAAGGGTGGTAACCCTA